>JAOBAZ010019457.1:0-13144 GCA_026546875.1 Pteroeides caledonicum | reverse complement strand
TGAACTAAAACAAAGAAGTTTGCTCATTAACATTAGGTTCGGCACATGAAAAGTTCGACGTCTGAACTAGGCCTAACAGTGATAATATTAAAAATTTTGACCATTTTTTCAAGCTAAAACATACCCTTGGCTGCCATCGTTCATATTGTTCTTGTAGTCTGCTACCAACTTCTTCTAAGGCTTTTTGAGGACTATTAGCTAATGGGTCTATAAAATATTCAAATATAATAATAAAGTCACATGATTTAATTTCTGTTAATCAACATTAGGATACATTTTTTACATGGATTATTATAGCATATGTTTCAATAGGGAAAATACAAAAATAAAAGACTGAAACCTCATGTTTCTAGTATACTACCACTTAATAAACAAACTGTGCAGTGGTATTTAACTACAAAGGACCATAACTAGGTTCTCTACCCAGTAAGTTTATTAATTTTTAAAGTTTAACATTTTAAAGTACTTAATCTTATAAATAAACATTATTAATTTTTATCAATTAAATCAAAATATAATTGAATATAACTAACTAAAAGTAATTGCCCTTACCAATCCAGCACTCCATTCTTGCACAGGGCGATGTTTTAACCACATCAGGGGGGTCGATACCAATATTTAAACACATAGCTAAAGCAACACTGACTGTTTTCATCTAAACAAATGGTTTTTAATTAACATATATCACCGCTAAACGTACAAATTAACAAGAAATCAAAATAACAAGAAACAAACGTATAGTAAGATTTACTCTCTCTTTCATTTTCCATGTTTGTGTAAGTGGTAGTGCTCCTTCGATATTTTCTCGATGTCGTTTTTTCATGAAACATAATGGCAACTGCCAGTCAATTATTTCTCCTTCATCTTCTTCACCGCCATTTTCTTCAAACTGTAGATATTCTAACGACATTTCCTTACATTAAACAGGCAACAGACCACATCTTTTCAACAACATCGTCATTTATTTTTCTAGAAGAATTAAATTGGGGATCAAGCGTCTACCAAGAAATACTACTTCTCTGCCCCAGTCTACTTACCTAAACACACAGCCATTACGTCATTCATACCCCTATGTACATAATACCTCTGCATAATACAGGTTAGTCCGGTTGGTATAGCCTTATATAGACCATACTCGTTTCCTAGGAAACCAGTATGGTCTATGACGTAGGCTAAGCTGGTACGGCCATAATAAAACTCAGTTCATTTCAAAGGTGAAATCAAATTAAGTTCGTAATGTAAACAAACGCTTTGTTTCTTTTTGAACTTATAAATTTATGATATACGAAGTAAACACTGTTCAGGTTTGCCAAGCTCTTAAATATAAACCCTTGAGTATGGACCCTTGCTAACAGGGTTTCCCCTACGAAGGAAATGTTCTTCCAATAGCTTGCCCCTAGGACGGGAGGGGTCAAATATTACCGCCCTTCTTTGAAAAAGTTCTTTGTTTGTTTTACTTGACGACATTCTCCCCTACAGTGATAGACGTAGGCAAATTTTTTGTGGAAACACTGCTGACTTGTAAATATAAATATATTTACCCCTTTGGTCGATGCTCTCAAAAATTTCTCGGCTATTTTATCACCAGCAACAAAAGCGACAGTGTCGCTTTTAAGACTTCGAGAAAAATATCTGCAAACAAAATAATATACAAAGAAATATTCTTCCCGATGGGTCAATGACAATTATCAAATTCAAATCTTTGACTTTCTTTTTCGGAGGTCAATGTCCAATATTGTTGTTGATCACGAGGCTTTTTTCTAAGAAATTACTAAATTATTTTAGCAGCTACCTAAGCGCAAAGGAATGCGCAAAATGTTTCTTTGTGGCAATTTTCTTTGCCAAAAACGCGAAACAATTGCCAAAAAAGACGTTTTGGCAATTGTTTGGGTGAAAAACTAGTTGGCCCTCCCTTCCAGTTCGTCCGCGTGTGTACACTGCATTTGCGTAAGTATACACCAGCGTTCATCGCAAGTTTAGCTGACGTATCAAGAGCTGTTTCAAAGTTTGTTGCCACTTAACGTTACATCGAATAGATCAAACATTTATGATTTCCATCGCAAACTAATATCTAATAATCTTATATTTAGATCACATTTCGAAGCAATAAACTGTTTTTTACTGAGCAACTACCATATACTGGTATAGTACAGTAACAAAATTTACAAAGCAAATGGGCGTAAACGTCTGACCTCTGGACCTTGCAGCCAAATCCATGAAAGTCTATAAACTCTATAGCCATTTCAAAGTTGCGACTCCGGAACCAAATGATGCGTTCTGTGCCGGTATGCATTCCCACTTCAATAGCATTTTATTGAATTACTGAAATGGGAATTTTATCCAGACAGAGAACGCGTTATTTCAATGCATAGTCGCAGCTATCAAATAGCTAAACTAAAGGCCAGTGTATTGTCGAAATTCAAAAGATATCTCCCAGCTGTCCCCGCTCCATTTCACTAATTTTGGAAGACAAGAGAGTTTGCGCAAAATTTTTTCTCAGTGGAAAAAAACGGCTTTTAATCCGGCTAGTACCAGTCTCCCACACAAATAGTCCTGTTGCGCCGCTGTGAATTATGGGTGTTATCTATATTTCATGTCTCTTTTAACCAGTAGTGGTGGTCGTCTCGACTGAATATATATCTTTTTTTTAAATTTTCATGAAGTAGTTTGAAAGAGATGCCTAGTCTTGCACGACTTTTAGCACCACTGTCGAGGAAGCCTTGTTTGAAATTATCCTCAACCCAGGTAAGAAAATACCTGATATTTTAGGAAACTAACAAACTCAGAGCATGCAGTACCACAATTTGGCACAACATATTATTTGAGAAAATTACGAGAAAGTGTGTTTTATGGATTAACGGTAAATTTAAACCATTTTTTGAATAAACAAGTTAAAAATACAGGAATAAAGTTAAAAAATATCGTTAACATACAAATATCCTTGGGAAAATGGTTTCATATCAATTTTTATATTTCCAATATTAAAATATAGAGTATCAGTATGTTGTCATTTATTTTTATTCAAGGTACGTCATTTTCCTGTTTGTGTGACACCACTAAGTGAACCTTTGGAAGATGTACCAGCACACGAGACTAAAACTGGTTCATTTTCAACAGACGTTCAGGTATTATTAATATGAATAAGAAATATTTAGTGTATATTTTTGAAATGCATGTTTTGTAGTGTATTCATGTACTTAAATGCCTGTTAATTTACTTTGCTGTAAAAACAAGCACTCTACATTCAAAACAGTACCAATATTTTTTACTATGCTGATTTAATTATTATTTCTCACATGCTGCTGGGAGGTGCTGCAACTTATAGAGCCGCAAAACTCGACTTTATTTCGGCAACTAACAGTTGATACAATTCTAATGATTACATGCCAAAGCAATTTACTAACAGTTAATACAATACATGCATGCTAAAGTAATTGAAACAGTTCATGTGTTGATTACATAATTGGGGGGGTGGGAGGGTACACTGTCGAGCTTTGTGAGCAACAACAAAAAGTGCCTAACCTGTGCACACCCGATTCCAATCAGGGCCTCACAGGAGTGTGTGAGAAATCATTTTCTGCTTCTTTCGTTCCTCAGCCAGCAAAAAATTACACTTTTATTGTAATCATTTTCAGGTGACAACCTTAACCAATGGTCTAAAAGTGGCTACTGTAGATACTCCTTCTGTAACAAGTAAAGTGGGATTATTTTTTAATGCTGGAAGTCGATATGAAACCATTCATAATAGTGGCATATCACATATGTTGAGAGCTAGTGCATACTTGGTAAGATTATACACAATAATATATTATGCTAATTATACAAAAGTAGTAATAAATTATTAATGAATGTATACATCAGAAGTTATTTCAAAAAAACTACTTAATAAAAAATTGACATGCTGTGTTTTTTAGACAACCTCTGAATATTCTGGTTTTCATATTTCTCGAACTATGGAAGATAATGGTATCAGTCTAGAGTAAGATGAATTTGAATTAAGTTCTATCAACAGTTTTGTCATAACATATCAACATACTTGTGCCTTTATCAGGGTGATAACAGGGAGACATAAAAACGTCTATTCACTCTATTGTTATTATAAATGCACAAGTATATGATAACAACTTATCACATTCATGATGAGCTGATATGATGTATATTGCTCTCAGAATGATATCAAAATTGTCTGTTTGTTATGCTTAATCAGGACAATTTGGATATTCTCCCTCAAGCAATAAAAGTGATATGGCCTTGTCCTTCATTTGATAACTTATACTGACAAACCTTTAACTGGTAGAATTTTTCTTTTGGCTGGTAAAATTACATAACAATAGACTTAAGTTAGCAGTACTTGAACATATATATTACATAACAGGCTACCATTGGTTAAATGGTTATATAATTACATTATTGTGTATCACATAAATGTATTTTTACTATGTCTAGGGCTTCATCTACTCGAGAACACCTTATATATTCAGCTGATTGCATGAAAAATAATATGTAAGTTTTAGTCATTCTATTTCAACCTTGCTAGTTCATCTCCTATTTTTCTAGTGATCTACTTTTTTTCTGGTTTTAGAGATATTGTTATTAAATATTTATCCAGTGTTGCAAGATGTCCAGAATTTAGGCAGTGGGAGGTTGGTTTTTTTATTTTGAACTGTCATGATATAATATATGGGAAATACTAATAAGTGTTAAAATCAGCTTAATTTGGTTACACAGATGGATTTACTGTGGGTATACACCCCCTTAGCATTGGCTAGAGGGGGTATAAATTACCTTGTCAAATACTCTGTAATACTCAACTGTATATATTGGGTTACCGGTAATTCATGGAATACCCATGGCTGACAGTCCAACACCTATAAAGGAATGACCATAGACTGTACAAAATCAGGCTGAATCCATCCCAACTGGTTTTCAAATTACTTTTTGGTAATTTTTCTGATCAACATCTTACATACTGGTAATGTATTCATTACTAGCTCGATGATACTGTGGAGAAAATCGAATTAGATCTTGCAATGGTAAATGCAAACCCACAAATAGGTATAGTAAAATCTAATATATATAATATTGCAGAATTTTAGTAATATATTAATGATTGTTGTGCAGAATTTTAAAAGTTAAACATTGTATTTTAGCATTAATTGAAGACTTACATAAAGTTGCCTATAGGTAATGTACATTATATATAATATATTACCATAATTATGCACCATAATGCAAGCTTAGTGAATAAAGCAAAACATGTTTTCTGACCAAAATATTTAATTGTTCGAACTTTTGGTTGCCCATCTGCAACCTTAACCCTTTATAGCCCAGACTTTCCACATTGACAAGTAAAATCGTCTGGTCTTAGACAGAGTAAAATACTAAAGGTGGCCAACGGGCTATAATGAAGCAAAAACAAAATATAAGACTACTGTGATAAAATATATACAATGGAATAAATTGAAGAGGAAGTAAAGTTGTCACTTAGTGAATAGGATTAAGTATTGTTCTGGTAGAAGCTTCAAGTTATTTTCCGCCTGCGGATCTAATATTGTGACTGTGTGCCACAACTCTAGCGTTTTTCTGGTGCGGTATGGGTAGGTTCCCCGATCAATTATTTCACCACCATCAAAGTTTATAGAGTGGTCATTGTCCCAAGTATGAAATCTTGGCAATGTTAACACTAGCTTTGTGAGACTTTGTGTTTCTGATGTGCTCTTTCTTCCTAGTCTCGAAACATCTACCAGTTTCTCCTACATACTTCCATGGACAATCTGTTTTATTCACTATGTTTAATCCTGGCTGTGCATCTTCAGTTCCATTTTTTTCATAATGCAAGCTGACAGTTGTCTATTCAGGTTAAATTATGATTATCTCCCCCTGCAATGATGGTGCCATTTTTTAAATTTTAAAAAATTGCCTTTTCATTAAGAATCTCAATACTTTTTAATTAATTAAATTAAACAAAATAACAATTTAATTAAAGTGACACAATATTCAAGACATGTATTAATTATTAGGAAACTCAATATCCATAGATGTTATCTTCTTCATTTTTAGAAATACCTTGAGAAACTCAATATACTGCAAGTCATATAATGCTGGTGGCTTCAAAACACAAATGGTATGTTCTCTGTGGCGCGGAGGTTTGGCCAAAAATTGCGGTTACCATTGAGTACTTTTATAAAATGTTCTTTGTCTTATAATATAAATATGCAGTAGGCAATAATTAAGCATTTTTATGAACAATATGAGAAAACCATTTTAATTTTTCATTTAAAACAGATGTTGGACTATGTTCAAGAGATGTTTGTGGGGAACAAAATGACCCTAGTTGGTGTTGGTAAGATTGGGATATTCTTCACTGTTTATTCACTAACCCTGATCATGGTCGGATCCAGCACTAGTGCACCTAGTTTGGATAACAAAACGAGTTGGTCAAAATAAAATTGTAATTGGCTAAGCAGTGATATGCAAATTAGGTGCACTAGCGCGGGATCCAACCATGCAGATGATCAGAAATCACAAAAAAGAACTGGCACTGGTTGTCAAATAGAAATCCATTTCTCCATTAAAATTACTAAATTTCTCTTGAAATATACTTCATTTCATTCTCAATTTTATGTCAGACTTATAATTTTGTTTACTAAACATAATTACTAACTTTCAGTGAGTTTCATCAAAGATATGTGATTAAAAATACCAAAATAGATTTCTTATGTCTTGCTAGTTCCAGGCCTTTTGCTTACAGTCAGATCAGCTTGATAGAACTACAGTTATGGACTGCCCATTGTTATTTAGAAGGGCATACCGACTTTTAAGAAAACATAGTTTGAAATGTTGGAAATTTTTTGTCCCCATGTTGTTAGTTTCAAAAATGGCTACTTAATAGGCTAACACCAGATTGGGCAATGACTTAAGTATTCATTTATATGTACTATATATCTTGTTTTAACTAGTACAGGCATTTTTGCACAATAGTAAGCACATTTATACATCACTTCACAAAATAAATAATACCTTTCCTTTTGAACTCCAGGTGTTCCACATGACCAACTTGTTAGTTTATCAGAATGTTACTTATCCACTATTCCTTCTGGAAATATTGTTGCGAATGAAAAACCAAACTATATTGGAGGTAAGTGAATTTTTTTCTGCTATACATTAAATTACATATACCAACAATTCTCAGGATATTGATTTATAAATATTTCAACACAGGTGAAATACATAAGGAAAAACCAGAGTCTCTAGTACACATTGCATTAACAACAGAAGGTGCCAGGTGGGTTAACAATGAAAAAGTATTTTGATCAGTATAAATAATACCTTAATGTATAAAGCTAATATATTTGTCAAAAGACATTATAATATTCAATTTATTTTGTAGTTTTGGTAACAAGAATTATCTAGCTCTTGGTGTCTTGCAGGTATACATCAAAGATTGTGTTTTACTTCTCTGCTTCTCTGTATTTAGGTTATTTTTATCATTTTTTCTTTCAGAGAGTACTTGGTGTAACTCCTTTTATCAAATGGGGAAGCAATACAATTTCATCTAGGTAGGAATTCCTGCCCTGACATACCAACAACTGTATTGGCACCACAAAATAATAAAAACAAAATATATGAATTATAGTCAGGTTGCAAAAGACACAAGCTCCTAGTAAATCAAGTGAACTATGACATAGCCAAATTAGAAAATGTTTTTATCTTAAGTGGCTTTCTGTCTACATAGACTGGGCTGATCATAACCTTTAGGAGATCAAATAATACTAAAGTTAGTACTGATCTGTCATATCATTAAAAACTACAGTACATGTATATGTTTTTGAAATTAACATTTTAAGGTACTTTTTTTCAGAGTAAATAAAGCAGTTCAGGAAGTCACCAATGGACCTTTCTTGGTAAGAGTGTTGCAATGACAGTAATATTATATTGCCTTGTTCATTTACTTTTAAATGAAAATCAGTAGTAATGGCTTCTTTGGTATTATACTTAATGTAAGCTTGACCTAAGTCAAGTCACAGCAAAATAAATACCCACCAATTGTCTAGGTGTCAACAATGAACATCAACTATTCAGATTCTGGATTGTTTGGATTTTATGCTGCAGCCCAACCTAAAGATGCTGCAAAGGTATTGTAACCAAGTATAATGTACAAGTTTTGTTGTCTTAAGTACAAAAACTAAATGACTTATTTTTAGGTCACAAAGGCAGTTGTGGATCAATTTGCCAAGGTTTCAAAAGGAGCATTAGCCAAAGATGAAATTCAAAGAGCAAAGCAAGTTTTTCATATGAATTTTTTTAGCACTACATGTACCAGGCTTCCAGAGCAGTAGAGAAGTCTCATTCACTTCCTCAATCTAACCATTTTGATCCACTTCTTACTCTATAAAGCAATAGTTCAGCAATGTATTTTAAATAAAATTAACATATATTTGATGTGTTAATTATAGAATTATAATAGAACTTGTAGTTCTAGATTATTATTTTTTAAAGTACTGATATATATTTCAATTATAGAAATCAACTAAAGTCTAGTGTGTTAATGTCCAGTGAGAGTCCTTCAGTTCAACTTGAAGATATTGGCATACAGGTTAGTATACTTCTTGATAACTTAGTCCCTTTTGCCTTCACAAACAAGATAGGAAAATCCATGTCCAAAATAATGCTTCGTTTACAATGTAGTTCATCAATATTCACAAACAAGAACCACAATCCTTCAGAGACAAGTGGAAAACATTTCATTTGTTGCTTGCTAAATCTAATGCATTGTTGTACTGTTAAAAGTATGCTGTTTTGATGATCATTTTGGCTAACTGTAATATAGACAGACTCGGTGTAAGAAAATAAGTATTGTAATGAATTAACCAATCATATTATTTTGTATAAAGGTGTTATCAAGTGGAACTTATGTAAGTCCAGAAGCAGCATGTGAGCAGATTGATAAAATAACTGTTGATGATGTTGTGAATGTAAGTGATTTTTTATGAGTTGACTTCAACCTTTATAGTTATTTTCAATATAATTGTATGAAAAATATGTTGGAAGGTGAACATTTGCTCAGCAAGTGAAAAAAATTGTTCTAATGCAAGAACTTGTGTATTCCTTTCTAGGCAGCTAAACATGCATTTGGAAAGAAAGCTTCCCTTGCTATTGTTGGTGAAAGTGAGAACCTACCTCACCTGGACCATTTACTTTAGATCATGTTTGATATTCTTATTTGTGAAAGAAATTAAATTTTGAATGCATGTACTGTACTAAAAGTTTGTTTATAAGGACTGTTAAATAAAAGAATTATGACTTTTAATTAAAAGAATAATATTCCAGAGACAAACTGATATGATGGGGTGGATTGCCACCAGGGGTTTCTCCCACAACAAAAATCTGTTAAGTGTTCATTGGTGGCTGGTACAGTAAACAGCTACTCACCCAGGGAAACTCCATGCTGGTGGACTGGACCACACTTTAAATTACATCAAATCTCACCAAGAGATTAGCTACAACAACTGTTACACTGGAGTTTTGAGCAAAGAGGGACCTTTGCTCAAAATTTCCACCACATCACTATTTTTCTACATTCATACACTTTTTTGCAGAACCTAAAATATTTATCATGGTATATATGCCTGTATTTTACGACTTTATTTTGTTATTTTTACATCATAAAATCCATGGGAGGTTGGATACAAGATACCTGATATCAGTTTTCTCCTCAAAACAAAATCATTCATTTAAAGTTAGCAATAACTTACATCTACACTGTCAGATTGGTATGAAATGCAAAACATTTGATTTACAGTAGCTGAACTACAATGTATATCTAACAATTACTTGAAAAACAACAGTTTTAACAGTGACAAGAAACTATAATGAGCCCCTTACAAGATATTTTGCAACAATGCTAAACCAAAATATGAATTTATTCAAATAAAATGGTTCCTACTGGTAATTATCTTATTATTACATTTTATAATGATCTTTGTCGAGCAAATAACTTATCACTGTAATTTTTTGTTTCCATATTTTATATTATTTGTTCTTTGTATCCAAAAAATATCAGCTGTGGTATTCTTCCCTGCTGTATAGCTAAATGTCTCATTTTTGTTGTACTGTATGTTAATTATATTTAAGAAAATTAAATATACATTTTTCATAATTATGACTTTATATTACCAGTACATATATATCCAAAAAATATAACCAAATATATAGCAATTAGCATTTTAAACTGTAAATATTTCCAAATTTGCACTACCATTATCATATGTTCACTTGATGAAAATCTTAAAATCAATTTAAATAATTTTGTCACTTAATTTCTTTACACTTTAGTTGTTAATTTGTTTGTATAACAAGATCTAGCCATGACTGGTTGATAACCACTAAGTTTAAAGAAGCTGGACAAAGAAACATACTTAATTTTATAAATAACCATCAACATTATTTACAGTTATTTTTTCAGTGTTGTCACATTTCACACAACAAAGTCTGACTGCATCTTGAATTCCAGTGAGTGGGTAAGAGAAGACCAACTCTTGTAATTCATTGTTGACCTTTTTACCATGCTAAGTTTACAGTGCCCTAAAATGAATAAAAAATAAATGATAATCATTTTGATTATCTGTATTCTGTACAACTGTGACTTTTTACCCAAATGAATTACTGTCTGGTATTTTAAAGCTTGTTCCAATCCTTTCACACACTATACAAGCATGGACTTCTAATACTATAAGTATTCTTGTCAGAAAAGAAGTCAATAGTGTTTGGACTTTTCCGCCTAAAAGCTTAATTCATACTGATCAGTTAAATTGTCCTGTGTTACACTTATGTAAAATAATAGTTTAATCGATTGACCCAATGTGCTATATACGGTACTTCCTAGATTACGGTGTATCACTATATTGTTACTGTCACCTGTATTTATAACGTACACCAGACAATTAATTGCTCATTCAGGAACATGTTGGGCATTATTGAGTCTGTCAATCTCTTCTCTATCTTACTATTAAGAAAAATAACACATCAAATAGACTTACTGGTCAAAGCTTCCAGCTGAGATAACTGCTGGTAAAGGTGGCGGTGGTGGAGGAGGGAACGGTGTGGAGCTATCATCTTCTAAATCAAGTTGCAATGGAGGGGGAGGAGGTGGTGGAAATGGAGCTTCATCCATTTCAGGTATTCTGTCTTGTACTCGACTAGGTGATGCTGAGCTTCCTGCACCTCTTGATGCTTCTGGGGTGGTTTTAATATCGTTGTTATTTTCTTTGCAAAATAAAAAATAATTCAGACACATTTACTGTATAACCTGTCACTGTGTCCTTACATGTAAGCAAGAAATCATAGAAATTGAAGAAATTAATACACTACCTTTAGTTTTGACATCACTCAAAGGTATTCCATAATCAGGTTCAGGTATATGTGGAAATGATTCACGTTTTATTTTACCTGATTGTAAGCCATTCACTGTTGGAACAACAGTAGGCCGTGGGTGTGAATGAGTTTGTGCAGGCATGGTATGACTTGGGTTTGAACTAAAGTAGAAATGGATGTCCAAGATATTAGCTATTAAGATTTCTAAACTTTTTAAAAAATATTTGCAGGAGTTTGGAATTCTAATAACTTATTTTTAGGGGTGCCTTTTCAAAAACTACAGATTCTGGTTACAAATTGAGACTGGTCTGTATCAGGTATAGTTCTGTACAGAGATTATTGTACCTTGTCACAACCCCAATGACCTCTTCGGTGTATGCAACTGGAAACCATCCTGATCTAAATTAAAAAATATTATGAAATGTAAGTACAAAATCACTCAATTACACAACACAATATTTATTGTGCTTACTTTTTTGTTTGCATGTTCTCACCATATTGCCAACCGGAGGTTGCTGCAGTTAGTGTTCGAATTACATCTCCCTGAAGAATAAAAATTGGGATTAATTTCTTTGATGCCGTATGATTGGTACAACCTAATTATGTGGCGACCTGTGGCACATACTTAGTCTAGTATTATATAATGTATAATACTAGTATGTGTGGTTAAGGTACTGTATGTTGATAAATAATATTATTTATCAACATACAGTAACCTTCACCACAACAGTGTTTAACTATTAGTACCATATAATATATTTTCTTGACACTTACTTCTTTAAATGACAACTGTGTAGAATCAGCAGCATCATGAGCAAAAATTGCTTTAAGTTTGACCCTGAACAAAGAAAGTCTATTTAATTCAATGTGCCATGCTGCACAACAGACAGCAAAAATTAGGCATTAGTTAACAGATTTTGCTCTGGAGAGCTGCCAGATGGTTTTACTTGCGCAGTGGAAACTCTCATGCTCAATTTGATATCATTTTTAATACAGGTAATAATATATTTTCTAATACTGACAGTACATGATACTCAGTAAAGAGTAGGAGAGATTCAAAATGACAATAATTATTACCTATCTACTGCTGCATTGATTTGGGTTGTTTGTTTGCTACTTGTTGAAGGAACTGAGAACTGATGTGACAATCTTTTATCCACAATTGTCTTTGGTTCACCTGGGGTTAACTCAACTGGTGAACTATTTCCAGAAAGATATTCATCCAGAGTTATATCATAATTCCCATTTTCAGTTAGTTGCTAAAAATAGAATGTGTAACATAGAATTTACAATTAACATGTTACTGTAAGATTGTCAGCAAAACTTCCAAAAATTGTAAATACATCACATCTCAAAAATGTTTACTGGCTGGTACGATACTGTTTATAACTATATTATTATAAAATGAAATAAAACATTAATCTAAGACATAGTCTTTCGTCATAAATGCAGTACCTTCAACAATGAATTAACATTTAGTTCCAGAGACAGTGGTTGTTTTATAAGCTTGTCCCAAATAAGCAAACGAGAATTTAGCAAATTAAATGCCTAAAGTGGACAAAGAAATAACCTGATATTTTACCTATATTGGTACTGTAGGTAGACAAACTCAATTTTGTAAGGAATTATTAACCTTTTCATGATGATTCACATCTGTGTTTGAAACTGCACAACCTTTTTCAACAATAAAGGAGAAAACATTCCTTTGGATATTTATTGCCTAAAAACAAAATTTAATAATGCACTGTAGATTTTTTATATGGATCCGATA
>JAOBAZ010019346.1:0-13151 GCA_026546875.1 Pteroeides caledonicum | reverse complement strand
AAGTGACGCCAAGTTTATAATTGTAATACGTCATTTCCAGTCCTTTTGCTTGGTCTTTTGCACTGTTTAGTACGTGCTAGACCGAGCAAAAGGACTGGAAATGACGTATTACAATCATAAAATTGGCGTCACTAGGTAATCCAAAGATCTCCCTCCAGTTATATTAAGTAACTATCGAGCTCACTGACACGACGTGACTACGCCACTTGATTACATACAAATGACAATCGCATACGACATATCGTATTGTGTAAACCGGCCTTAAAGCAATACACTATTTTGTTTTGTTGACTGTTGAAGACTAGTGGACATCGTGTCTCTATGACCATGATTCTTATAACATAATATTTCTGTAAGCGTTTCGCTATTGGGGAGTAGTGCCATAAAATAACAAACGACTTTTGAAAAAAAGGACTATTGCAAAGAAGGACAAAATATTTCACCCTACCCCACAGTAGCAAGCTTTTTTACGAAAATTGTTATGTTTCTAAGGAAATTTCTTCAAAACGTGATTAGGAAGTCATGACGATAGTGCTCTATTGAACTATTAGTTTGAAGAAAACGATTCATGGAAATAATTTGAGATAAAATCTGTTAAATTAACCTTTATTGTTATAACTTATAAATTATATATCTTTATATTATCTAGTAATCCATGGTACTTACATGTAACAATACTGGCGTATCTATTCTTAGCCTTGTTCACACTTTTTTTACACTCTTCATAAGGATGGGCTGCACTAGAATCAATTGACTAGAAAAAAGGTAAGTCTTCTTAATTAAAGGAACTATACATTTTGAAAACTGCAGCACTCAATATAACAAAAGTTCTTTACGTTTTGTGAACATTTTAACTTTTATATTTTTCTTGTTCTTGCAGTATATTTTGAACTTTTATCCTCCAATTTTGAAGTAAGCGTTCCTCAAGAACGGCAAACCATTCTTTTGAGATTATTTTATATATTGCAATATTTTTTCATGTCGCACCAAATGACGTCAAACATTCAATAATCTTTTATATCATTGATGTCACACCACAAATTAAAATACCACAAAAAAAGGCGAGCAAAGAGGACAAAAATAGAAAAACTACAATTCGAAGGACATAAATTTCTTAAACAGAGTAGTTTCACAGGAGAACTGCTAAACCGGCTGATCACCAGACCTATTCATACATGAAGAACATTGGGCTATATCAGTCTCGAGCGATACTGTCATAAGTCATAAAATTAAGAAACATACTAGACCTTTATTTATATCAAACGTTCACATATGGAGCACAAGAAAATTGAACTAGGGTTGATTGTTATGTAAGAACTAAATCAACTGAAAACATGCTTTAGTTTAGTTTTTAAATTTTTTGTTACAATGTCTTGTATTACTGTAGTGATTAAAGATGTATTTTTTTGCCCTACCCCGTTTCTATGCCAAGTCATTTTTTATGTTACCTTTGGTGTACCCGAACTAACTAGTTTCCCACCCCATTTCACTTCGGTGCCACACTGATGTATAAATATTTAAGCGATCCCTAATCCGACAAGAATTTTCCTAGTTGAAATCCCTTTTATAGCCGTACATAGCGGTTATAAGATGCGTCGAAATCAGAAATCGTGCAGATTACTCGCAGTGCGGACATACGTTAATTATTAGAATTATCCAACTGTGCCTTTGATTTAGAAAACTCAGGGTTTTCTAATAAGCAAAAAAAATTGCACGATTATTAGTTATAAATAAATAACGAGCGAAATTAAATCCTGATATTGGCTTCAATTTTACTATGAATATTCTATTAAGAAGAAATCACGTTTGCTTTGCAAAATTTCTATACTAAAGACCAAAGTTAATAACTACCTTGAATTCCTGGGATAAACCTTTATTTCCGTCCATACGATATTCCTTACAGTACTCAGCAAGATTTACGACAGGGAGAGGTTTTGTGCCACCACCTAGTAATTTCATAGGTACTGTAAAAAAAATGTCAATACATAAGATGAATATCATGCTGCTTACCCTATGAACTGCTTAATTATTGTCCGGAAATTGGATTAGGTAGTGAAGGTTATTTTTTAAAATATAAAATAAATTAGAGTAGTCGTAATTGAACAAAAAATGTTCAACTGAAAAGAACGTTTAGTTTGTTAGTCAAACATCAGTGTGTATATAGTAATAATGGCTGAATAAAGCGAAAGTTGTGTCAAAATTCTCAGATTCCCTTAATAAAAATGCCGCGCAACAAAATGACTTTCAGTTATTTGTTATATTGTAATTTAAAAAAATATCTCAAATATTTGATCTTCAATTATAAATGCGATCCCGATAGTTTTCATTCTTTTGTTCAGTAAACAAAACGTTTCTTTTGTTGATTCGATTAAAAATTTAACAAACTTATTTACTTTCATTTTCTCAAAGAAAAACTACTGCACGTATTCTAAGTATATCATTAACAATATACAGTTTACTATACTTTGGTCTAAAAATTTGTAAAGATTTCACAGTTGGGGGAAAAGATACAAATGACCAGAATCGTTTTTGTGGTATCACCGCAAGACATTAATAATGGTTGACATAATGTACAGTTATGCATGAATTTATATCTCTTTGTTTCCCAGCCAATGTTACTGCTTAAAATTGCTTTTCATTCAAAAATTAAGCAAGTCACGATGAATGTTAATGAAGATAAAATATTTATGAGGAGTGCTGAGATCTAATTTTCACTTATAATTTTCCATAATCTTGTTGACAGAAATCAATAAAATTGAATTATATGTCTTTAGTGTGTGCTGGCAATAAAAACATGCTTAAATATAATATTGTTTTGGGAGAGACCTTGGGAAGCGTTTTGAGCATGAGAGAAACTTTTTATTTATATCAGTAAGTGAATTTTTTATGTTAATTGTATTTCTGAAGATAAATTATTGACAACGTCGCTAATTCAGGACTGAATGCCTGCCACGATATTAAATTTTTGTCTACTCGTGTAAATTTTTAAAAACTTGCAAAAGTGGTCTATGTGTCGTTAAAAAGTCTTTCTGCGGAGAATAATGTATTTTTTATGGTCACAGAAGGGAGACACAGTACAGTTTCAGTGGTATAAACTGCTACACAGTATGAAATCATGTCAAGTAGCTATTCAAGTTATTAAACATTAACATTAAGAAAAACGCAGTTAATGTAATATTTAGTTTTCTTTAAAGGTGTCATGCTGATATTTCATTTAAGAATTTCTTTTGATGTCTAAAGATTACAAGTGATTATGAATTATTACTAACTTTAAAATGGACGAAATAATAAAATAACAAGAAAATCCCCAGGAAATTGAAAAAATCAATAAAACTATACTCTCCCAATTCAATATAAGACAGAAAATGACTTCCAATCTTGATTTATTTAAATTAATTCTGACATTACTTTTGACTATCCCTGGAAAACTCAACAGGTTACTATACAACAAAACTCTCATTTTAGTCAGGACATTGCATGATAAATCTGTGCATATCTTCACAACTGGCAGGCATTAACTACGTTTCTGGTAATATTTTTGACTTTGAATTCGACAGCCTTTGTTATATAGATAATAAGATTTTTATGCGGAGTGGCAGACGTTATTATTTAACTTAAATAAATTGTTTTCAGTTGAGTAGAAATCACGGATATGCCTATTTACAAAACTGTACATTGCTAGGTTGAGTACGTAGCAGTGGAATTATGACACATTTTATGGATACAACAATGCTCTAATGGTCTTTGATTTATGTTGTTTGAACTGAACGAGCACAAAACGCTATCTCGAGTCCATCCTGTTAAATCCACACACGACAAAATCATAATGATATACACCTTGAACAGAGTTTCCTCTCCTATCAGGTCTCAGATACTTCTCGCTTCCTGGAGAGTCTGTACTTAAATGTTCTGATGGTGAGGACATGTGCGTGTGACCATTCTCTCGAGTGATAAGCACTCCTGGAGTGGTGTGCGATGAAGCAACAGAACGCCGATCATTTCTTTGACGTTTTCTAGACAATGTGAACATGACAAAAATAAACACTCTTACAACGAGACAAAAAATTATTAAATGTATTTCAACAGGTCCGAGATCTTCTCTTAATAAAAATTGCACATGTTCAAAATCCACATGTCCTCACATGGATATTACATGTGATCATAAGGATATCACATGGAATTTCAAACAGAATATTTAAACTTTTTTGGAATGGATTAAAAGAAAATAGTAACATTTCTTTTTGTTGCTTTTACAATTTGTCATTTCTTTCTTTGTTTTCGAGGTATTTTACCTTTAAAATAGTTTAAGTTTCTTCACCATAACCTTAAGGCCGACATCTTGAATTCATGCAAATGTATATATGACGTCAAAACCTGTGTCACCTGTGTCATGCAAATGTATATATGACGTCAAAACCTGCGTCAGTTTTTATCTTGAAAAGTTGTAGTCCATGTAAACAAAAAACTTTAAAAAGTTCGAAGACACCCTCTTTTCAACACCCAAAAAATGTTTAAACATGTGTTTGCTTCAAACCTGTTTGCTGCAGAAGCGGTTATAGACACTTTACCTAAGTTATGATACCATCAAAATCAAGTTATTTTTTCGAATTTTGATCCAAAATGCAAAATTTAAGATCATGGTGAGCAAACTCTGAAGTCAAACATCTCGAAAACAAAAAAGTAACAAAATTGTAAAAAAGTTATTAAATAGTTTTATACGTTGTTGGATTTAAGACAATAAAAAATATGCTAATATTCCAGTTTTAATCAATGCTTGAAACAACAAAGATTTTTTTAAACTACGAATATATCGGATCAAAAGCACAAACAGCAATTAAAGGTACTTTGAGCCGTGTCATTTGGTATTTCACTTGGTCTAAACATGGATTTAGCAAATTACCAGAAAGATGTACAATATGCACGTCTTGAAAACGCCTCGATATACGCATAACACCATATAAGCAATTATACCTTTTATAATAGATAATTTGTATGGAAAACGTCCAGTATTAAATGGTACTGTCTAATACTCAAAGATATAGTGTATCATACCTGTAATTATATCGTATGTACATTGCGACGACTATAATAACGAATGCAAAAATTAAGACACCGGCGATGATTCCTCCAAACATTGGAGCATAATTCGTGTCCTCACCACTTCTTGCTTGCACTGTAACTTAACATAAAAAAAATTGAAATGAATCATATGTGTATGCACTTTGATCATGAAGTACGAGTACCAATTAGTTTCTGTTAGGAATCGCGTGGTTAAGACAGTTCATTTTCATAAATCAGGTTAAAGTAAACAAGAATGCAACACATCAAATTTTATTTTAAAAAACCGCAAAAGATGTCAATAATTTTGTAACCGAAAAACAAAAACGCTAAACGTCAACTTTGATACTGCATTCGAGTTGAACTTAAATCATCACATACCTCTCCCAAATATCATTTCTTTAATTTATATATGTTTAATATACTTTTTGTTTACTGTATTTTTTATCTTCTTTGTTACTATTTTTGCTTTAAAGTTGCGTTGTTTATCTCCTTATTTATTTAATTTATCTAAAATTTTGAAAATTTTTTTACCATTATTTGAACATCCTTTTCTAAGGGTTCTTTTTAGTAAATTTTAGTTTTACATTGTTGACAAAATTCATGAGACATCTCCATTAATGATTGAAATGCTTGAAGATATATTTTTTACATGGTGCGAAAGCCTTTCACATCTGGCAATTACATCATTAACGCAAAAAAAGAAATAAAGTCAGAAATCCAGGTGAAGTGACGTGGAAAAAAAGAACTAGGCCCAGCAACAAAACAGAAATCCAATTTCGTGGCATGTAATCACGTGTTGCACCGCATTTTGGTTTGTGAAACTATTTGAAACTTTGTGTCTGCGTTTTGTACAGAGGATGAATATCTTGGACAAGTTTAATACACCTAAGGAGATATTTTAAACCAGATGTGGATTTCTATATGATAAGTAGTCCCAGGCCCTTTTTGCTGTATTGGGATCAAGTGGAATATATACATACTTGGTTCAATGTTGACTTCCTTACTTAGTAAAACATATTGGTTTGAAGTGGCCTGCAACTAAAAATATCAAAAACAAAATTAAAATTAATTATGGCTGATTGGAAATTTAAGTAAACTTGAGAAAGATCTTCAAGACAACCGTTTACAAGGAGCAGATTTCCAGATTTATGTTCCACGAAGTAAAACCCTGCCACTGGACACCCCAATCAGAAACAGCGAAGGGTTAGGGTAGATCTGTCGGAGCCTTTTATAGTCAGGATTCCAGAAGCTCTCGATGCGTAAAATTGTCTGGTATTTCTGGTACAAATTGATATGGCAGTAAGTTGCCATATATGGTAATTTCCATGATAAAAAAGCGTAAACAAATAATGATAATGTACTGTCATAAAACCGTTATCAATCTAAAACTCATTAACAATTTAAAAACAAATTAGCCAATCACATTGCTTTGTTGCAGTCACATGATAGTACTGGATGCCTGGTGCAGATTTTAATCCAGTCATAGGAAATAAGAATCCTCAGTCCTGAAATCATTCGTTTTCGATGTTATTCCAAATCCTCCAATTCGGACTGCATCAGTTTTCATGTCTACGCAGTTCGATCTAGTCATCACTTTGTCTCGACCAAAATCATCATGGATCAAACTGTGTGGAAAGCTGCACCTAAAATATTACATCTGATCCTTTTTTTTTGATGAAATAATATTTCTAATCATATGATTTAAGTATCTGAGAGGAAAGCTGTATTGTGGGTGCGTTCCTGTCTTACATTAATTAGTCTTCAATTTAAATTCAAATTTAAATTTAATTTCATGTCTTAAATTAAAATCCCCTAATTTAAAGACAATGTGTTTTTATAAAAGGCAGAATTACTGTTCTTTGTATGCGCACAGGTTTCTAAGTTATTTAATAATGCGAGATCATATTTACGACAAACATTTAAGTACCAAATTACTTACTGAGGCAAGACGTTAATTCTTTTTTAAAATTATTATCTGATACCTTAATGTTATAACTTGTACCAGGCGTGAGTCCATTGACAGTTGTGGTCATGGTTTTGTTGTTTAATCCGTTAGTAATATCCTTTGATAGCCAGTTCTTATTTGCTACTCGATAATAAACAGCGTATTTTGTTATTTTTGCCGATATCTTCTCAGGTTTGCTCCATGTTATTGAAAAGCTTTCTTTGGAATGAGTCTCGACTTTCACTTTTAGAAGTTCACTGTCTGCAAAATTTGCAAAGTTGTCAACTAAAAAAACGACTGAAATCATCTACATGTAGTTATGGCGAATTAAGTCTTTGAATTCTAATAAAATACCTTGGTAATAGTTTTAGTTCGGGTTTTAATAAGTATATTGTACCAAAATATTAAAACTAACATTAATAGCTTAACATTGACAACTATGGTGTTTGGGAGAGTCAAACTAAAAGCACTATTCCCATATGTGGCTGAGGTAATATTTTAATCAGATAAAAACACGTACAACAAAAAATAACTTTACCTTTTGTAAATTCAACTGTATTACTGAACAATCCAGGTTTGTGGCCACTTGCCTGCACCTAAAGTTTTGTTATTAGTAAATTGTTGGTTCTTAGATTGGAATATTTATTTGGTTTAAAGAAAATAGCATCAGTATAGAACGTATAATATTTGAAATGTATACCGAAATGTTTTTCTGTAACCAATGTTTAAATATATATTTTCAATAACAGATAAAGCATGAACAGCTGATTTTTATCTGATTTACAAGGCGTAGTAAATCAGATAGGCATGTTTTCCAACCGGTTTTCGAGTTAGAGCCATCCTAACTGAGCAAAACCAAAGGTAAAATTTATAGAGATCAGGATAAAATTTTTATTGAATTTACAAATATTGAATGACATTAATTTTTTTCGTTATCTTTACAATCGGGACCCTAGTACCGGACAAAAGATTCTTAATATTATAGAATAAATTTAACGTAGCTAAGCATAATAATTATAAGTTGTATTATATGGAAAGTACCACAGATATCAGATAGAAGGTAATACATTAGTGCATATATTACTAGGTAGATATTTACAAAGTAAAATAATCATGATATAAACGTAAAAATTACAACTTACTTTGACATGGTATTTCTTGTCTTCACCAAGTTTGTTTATTGTTGCTATCATGGATTCGTTTTTAAGATCTTTTGTCAGTTCTTTTGTCCTCCATCGTTCATTGTTACGTCGGTAGAATATTATATATTTATTTAACTTCCCCCCAGAGTAAAGCGGACGTTTCCAGGTCAACATTAAACTTGAATCAGTTATCATACTGACAACCAGATTTATTGGCTGGCTAGGCACTGCAAGAGGTTTGCAAAGTAATTCATCAATTAAAATTATTTAATAAAGTAATGAATAAAAATCGTAAAAAAACGATATAAACTTCTCAATACATGAAGGGCGCTAAAATAATTTTAACAACAGTTCGTGCATCGCAGAAACATTTTGGCTTGTAAATCTGATCGACAAATTTTGTATAAGCGCCAATCATAATCATTAGTGTAGGTCTGGAAGCATAACAAATATTGAATAGCACTCATTATCTATGTTATTATCTGGATTCATGTAGGTTTGTGCATCTTCGTGACCAAGTGCCTATTGAATACTGAAATAAACAATAAGAATGATTCGAAAAAGCACTTCTCCATGAAATTAAACAATGGAGATTTAAAGTACTGTTATTGGTTGATCGCCCTAAAATACAATTGTCACGTGATGAAGAAGGTACACAGAGTTTGCATAAACCGAGATCAACATAGATAATGAGTTCTACTGATTTTTTAACAAACTTCGAGACCATCTACTCTACTGACTATGCGTCAATGCAGCGCAAAATTAAAAACAACACGTGAGAGGAAAACGAGAGTTACCAAACATGAACAATCACTTACTTCCAGCCAATGTCTCTATTCCCACAAATTGTGTTTTACTGCTCCACCGTATGTTATTTTTGTACTTCATTCCTTCTTTTACTGAAACACTGTAGTGTGTGTTAGGGAACAGATCTCGAAGTTCCAATCTACGAACGGGAAAGAGCTGTTTAATATCCGCTTTCCAATCAAACAATTTATCTCTGCGTCTGCGAGAATGTTTCACAGATATTTCCCTGTTTTCTTGCCCGTAACGTCCAGAATGTTTCATTTTCCATTCCAGTAATACCAAAATTTTGACTGTTTTACCAAACGTACGCAATGGCATTTTCCATTCCAAGATATAAGTATTTGAAGAGGTTCTAATTACAACAGGATTTCTGGGTACGGAGGTGTCTATAGTAGAATATGTTTAAAATATTCCATAAGTAAATAATAAGGTTAATTATATAACCGTTTAATTGTTTTCAAAAAATATTAACTCATTATTAATTCCCGAGCCACAGGCCAAGCCTGGGGCGAGGGTTACTAATTTTGACGTTAATTTTAACGTTATTGTTTTACATGTGAATGGCGTAATCGGCTTAGGCAAAAAATTTCAGTTTGAGTTTCTCTCACTTTCTCTATTCTCTCTCTCTATATATAATTTAATATTAAAAAATCATCATACATTTTTTTTTACAAAATTTGCTTTCTAATTAGCTAAGATATTAAATACTGATTATTTTATCAAAGCAAATGTAAATTAATACAAATTTTCAGGAGAAGGGCTCAAAATACGTTTGTTTACCAACCAAACTTTTTTTTGTACTATATTACATTACTGCACTTTTTAACGGTCGTTAGAATGTTGTTTGATGTTGATAACGTTAACACAACAGAGTAGAAATAACAGAAGAGGCCATAGAATATTGTCCATAAAAGTCAGTAAAATGTAATTATTAATAAAAAACTTACCAGACACGTTAATCAAATAGTCTGTTGTACTACTAAATTTTCCTTTGCCAGCACTTGTAGCAGCTCGCACTCGGAATTTGTACCTTTCTTTATTTTTGAGATTTTCCAGGATTTTATATGTAACACTCCCAGGTGTTTTTTCTTTTTTCCAACGTGTACTGTTTAAACCGTTCAATAAACTATATTCTAATATATATTCAGTTAATTCTCCATTAGTTTCTTTAGGAGGTGCCCAACTAACGTTAAAGAAAATGTGGCTAATAATATCTAACTTTGGTGCACGAGGAGGTCCGGGACCTGAGAATAAAATAAAATAAATCTTTATTACAACGCTGCTTTTAAAAAATATTATCCATTCCCGCTGAAATGCTTTTTATCATGGCTAAAACATTTTTAATTAAAATATAATTTGATAATTACTTATGATAATGGCGCACAGCCATTACAGTTATCACAGCACATTGTCTCAGTGGCGTGCTGGTGGAAGGAGGCAAGATGCCGGCCGTTCCGGCGCCACCCTCTCTGGAATGCATCAAAGACAAAACAGATATGATGGTCTTTTAATTACTTTTAAGAGGATTTTTGAACAAATGGAGGGTATTTTAGTTTCAAAGATAGACTTGTACTTTCTTTCGGAAATATATTTGGAATTTTGGTGTAATTTTAAACACCTGGGGGAAACGACTCCTCCTGCCCCCACCTCTGCACGCCAATGCTCAATATTATCTCTTATAACATGTTGAATCCTGATTATGACATGACTCTGTCATGATCAGAATTCATATCATAAGGATCACAAACTGTCCTTACATACTTGAAAAGAACAGTGACGTCACTAGTTTTGAAATAGGCACATCCGTGGGAGACGAGCACAAAGCTTAAGAGAGATGCACTAAAAATTTTAAAGTGTAAATTTGCATGTTTTCAGGATTGCCAATTCCTCTGAAATAAGTTTGATATTCTCCTCAGGAAACAGAACTTACTTTGGGGGAACGTCCCCTGTTGTTTTGTCACTGAGCAGCAAATGTCACCGTCACTGCCGCCGCCCATGCCACCACCACCACCATTAGCGCTACTAGCACTAGCACTAGCACTAGCACTAGCACCACTACCACCACCGCCACCACTACTACCACTACCTATACTACCACTACCACACTACCACCACCACTACCACCACCACGTGATACTTAAACATACTTACTAGCTGTTAGTGTTTGAAACGATATTGCTGTTTCGTCTCCAGCGATGTATTTGTTCCAGGCTTTCACTTTGACAAGGTAGTTGGAATGCGGTGTAAGGTTTTTTAATTTGTAAGAACGTTTTTTCTCCCCTGGTATTTGTATTATTCTTTGTTTTTGATTCCTATGACTGTATGTCAAATTCTGGCCTTTAATCGAGAAACGTTTGTTACCCGCAAGTTCCCATAAAATGTCGGCACTTCTAGCTTCAATACTTGAAACTTGTAAACTTGTCACTAACGGTTGCTCTAGAAAAATAATAAAATTATTGTGATGACTTGAGACGAAATAACGAGTAAAAGAAGAAGCTGCATGAAGCATGTACTAGTATAGTGACAGGGACCGCGGAGACGGGGGGCTGGGGCCCCCACTTTTTGCACTGATTGGACAAAAAACGGCCAAAAAATGTTATATTGATAAAACAAACCCCGAATAAAGTATATTTTATTTTCTTTAATATATATATATATTCCTATATTCAATTTTTTTCAAATATCACCCTCCCCCCCACTTTTTAACATGCTCCGCGGTCCGGGGGTTATCAATATCGTTTGTATTTTACTTCTTTTTAAACCTAAACAATACAATACACTCTTTCGATAATTACGTCATGGATGGTTTTTGGCCTGGGAGCCTCGCTGTAGTGAGTAAAAGGCGCAAAGCGATTGGCTAACGTTTCATGGGAGCGAGGCTCCCATGCCAAATGAAGTAATTATGACGAAACCAAAAACGAATCTCGTTTTTGGTTTTGGTTTATAACGACAAATTTCGACTTGATAATTCTTCATATCACTTTCAGCCTCATTCCATAATAATTAATGACAACATATGGACGAGTATCGATAAGAAGACGTAAATAAAAACGTTGGAACACTAACCTATTTCAAAAACCTCAATCTGGTGCACAGTTGTACCTTGTGTATTACTGACTTCACAAGTGTATGTTCCAAAATCTGTACGTTTTAGTGACGGGATTGTTAATGTTGAACTAAACTTTAGACGTTCCTTTTTCCCTTTCTTCCATTCGAAAGATGGCAATGGGTTGCCTTTCGCAATACATTTCAAATCAACTCGCTGACCAATTTGAGCAGGTACTTCAACCGGTGTAAGTTCTTTGTTAATAATAGGTTTATCTATAAATATAATGATGATATTAAAGAACGTTCATATGTATTCGTTTAACAAAGCTTGCTTGTCTGGCAAGCAATAATGCCTCTAGACAACTAACTTTTAACAATTTACAAGACTAACTAACCAATCAATATGCTTCAAAGGCATGATTTGGTAGTAAAATTATACTAAAGTGTGATATTGAAATAAAGATACAGTGACCATAAATATGAGCAATTAATTAGTTCAACAAATACTGTAAATAATTAAAGCCATAAAATTAAAATGATAAAAAAATCAATTATTAAATGAACTTACAAAATATATTGATAGTGATGTTTCTCCTTGCATCAGGAGGGTTCCCATTACTTGCTTGGCACATATAAACTCCTCCGTCGTTTTCATTTATTGCAGATTTTTGTAAAACGCTTCCAGTGTTAAGACTAATTTTAGTTTGTCCAACAAATTTTGACCAAGTAATACGAGGTTTTGGAAATCCATCAGCGTTACATGACAGTTTAAACGCACTATGTTTTGTTAGATTCACGTATTTGAGAAACAAGCTTGTTATTCGAGGAGCAACTGCAAACAAAAAATTAAAATGGTTAAAAAAATGAACGAATGAATGAACAAAGATTGGAGGAAGGAAGGAGGGAGAAAGGAAGGGAGGGAGGGAAGCAAGGAAGCAAGCAAGGAAGCACGGAAGTGTGAAAGCAAGGAAACAAGCAAACAAGCAGGCAAGCAGAAAAAGAAGGAAGGAAGGAAGGGAGGGAGGAAGGAAGGAGAGAAGGAAAGGAGCGACAAATGATGTCTTAAAAGTATTTATTATACATTGTAGTCATTTCACGCGTTTTGATTGGCTAACCGCACGCAGTTAAATTCGACAATCAAGATCACC
>JAOBAZ010019235.1:0-13155 GCA_026546875.1 Pteroeides caledonicum | reverse complement strand
TTTTTGAATTTTAGCGGGCCAACATGCGTATTGAAAAAGCGTATTGACCGGTCAATACGCTTTTTACCGGACCGGTAAGGAACCAATCAGCGTGCGCCATCTGTGTTTGCCATATAATAAATATAATTAGTCATCTTAACACCAGTAAAATACTAAGCGGTTTAGTCTAGACACTTGCCCAGGTGTAGTTTCAATATCGCAATATGTGAAGTTCATCTTGAATACGATCAAGGCGGAACAAAGCGGATGTTACTTAATAGTCACTGCACTCGTATATTTTTGCCATAGCCACGGAAACAATTACTTCTCCACTGGAGAGCACGTAGCAACCACAGAAATGTCAATTCTTTCGTCCCTCTTTCACCTCATATTATATATGAGTTATGTGATACTCCTTTACCCACCTAGATTTCTCCATATTTAGCAGGTTTCCTATTTTTGCTTACATCCGTTGATCTAATCCACTAATGCTATTTTGCTGCTGGTAACGTCAATATACAACGCAAACCAAAATAATCAAGAAAAGCTCGGGATTTGTGTTGTTTTACTTTAATCTATTGCTGTACTAAAAAACATTCCTTTGACTGTTGACAAGCAGACTAAGGCGTAAACGAGTACTTTTCTTCTAATCTAAGCCGCTTAATCGTCGAACAGTTCTAGAATGAGTAGAATCTATATTTCCACAACACGAAAAATAGAAGTTTATAGTATAAAAACATTCGGTCCATTGTTTTTTTTTGTGTACATCAACTACAAAAATCTCGCATTATACTATAGTGAGGTTTATCATGCACTCTCAACCTTTGACTTAACAGTGGCCTGTACTATATTTTTTCAATGGTCGGCAATTTTTAACATCTTATACTTTTGTTTAATGCAGCAACTGTATGGAGTTGGTATGTTGATAGGTTGAAACCAGCTGGAAAACAGCTAAAGAAAAGATTTTTTGAAGAAAAAAAACAAAAAAAAAATAGTTTAAGGACCTGTAATTTGCTGATTGCAATCGCACATCTGGACTAAATGATAAGGAAGTGACAACACTGATTCAGTCATTTCGATACTATATGATTAGCAGGCCTTTTGGATTTGCAAGTATTTCTCAATTTACCAAAAGAATAACCCCATTGTCTCCATAGATATCTCCGTTAAAGTCAGCGTTCTTTTGTGTAAAGAAAGAACAAAAATAAAATTAATAAACCAACATGCCGCCAGAATGTTTTGTTGAAATCAATTAATTAATGCATCTAGATCGTCGTTAGACGGAACGTCATTTGGAATGCTGGAATTTGAATGAGTCTTTATCGTCTGGACTATTGATGACAGCGCAGCATATATAAACGAACGTTCTAGGTTATGTTGTGACCAGCGCAGAGAGAAAACAAGTAAGGAATTCACAGCTCAAATTCAAATGAAAAAAAACACGTCATGCATATTGTTAAAACGGATGTTTTAAGCGCGAAATATTGTGACACGACGCAGATAATTAATATGAAATTGATAATGGTCACTTTGTCTGTGGGTTGTATGGATATTACATGAAATATATATTGTGTGGAAAGAGTTTATAACTCAAAAGAAAAAGCAGATTGTCATTGCAAGCTTTTAGATTAGTGATCATCTTTAGGAAAAAGTAATTCAATTGCCGTTCATAAGACACGATATACTATCTCATAAATTTTGACATTAAACGAAAAGTGCCATATAATGGGGAATTTTGCCTTAAAATCCACTTAATAAATACGTACGAAATCATGATTAGATTGGCTTTTTAATTCGCTAGCTTTTACAGCTCTCCGAACTGGATTTGAGAACTCAAGTACTCCAGTGCATGTGTGAAACTGTGCGTTGTTCAATGCACTTAATGTTTCTGAGGTGATTTAATTTGTATAATAGCAACCATAAATTTATTGACACTAAATCGGGGACCCCGAGGGTTGTAGTTGTTGTCAGTTTCTTCTTTTGTAACATGTGCAAATTGACTAAACTTCATGGTCCCACTCGGGTGAATATGACGTTTTGAGTCAATAAAAAGCCTTATAACCTATGAAAGTATTTTACTGTGAATAATGAATACGACTCTATAACGCCAAATTAAAGCAATCTCGCCTCGCTTTTTTGGCGTTTACTTTTATAATTAATGTCACAAATACATTATTTATAATAATTTATCAGACTTATTTACCATTGCAATGCACAACTATGACGGTCAAAATATAGAGTGGGAGAGTTATCACCTATAAGCTTTCCCTTCAAATGCGACAAATTAACTTTGTGTTTATATGCTCACTTTAATTTGCTTTTGCCGCTTGGGGGACCTCGTATAATTAGTTTTCTTTTCACTCAATCGTGAGTGTGAAGTAGTGCTCTTGAAACCCAGGAGAGGATAATACTTCAATTCATCCTGATCTGGTCTGTAGTTTTAACGGCGCAATGTTTTTGATCTTCGCTAAAATTGACTATGTGGTGTTGCAGCGTTGCTTGGTAAAAAAACTGCAAGGAAACGCGGCAATATTTGCATAGGAGAGGTGTGAGTTTGTGTTAACTGTCTGGTAGAATTAGCACGTTCTCGACATAAAGCTCGAAAAAGATCAGGAAATGTTTTCTGGGGACAAAAAATGTACGGAAATTGAACGCAAACCGTCTCTGTTAATTGTCTCTGTGATCAATCGGTGCTTTGACGATGAGGAAGTTCTGTCTTGGATCGATCGGGTTCTAACATGCTAACAAAGATTTTTTACGTGCACGTTAACTGTTAACAACACACGATATTGCGCAAAAAAAACCCTTCGATTTTTACAATAGAATAAAGGACAATTTCTTTGTTTTTACAATAGAATAATGAATTCTTCGCTTTTACAATAGAATAAAAGACGCTGCACACAAGGGGCATTGTGGATGGAAATGATAATTGTGCTGTATGTGTTTAAGCATAACTGCGAGAGCCATCACTGCATGAGTATTTTTATAAAATATAAAGCGACGGTACTCCGAATATTGTATAATCATTTTTATTATTTGACGTTTCGACTAAGTTTTAGTATATTAAAACTTACGCAAAACGCCGAATAATAAAAACGATTACAGAGTTGCCGTTATTTAATGTTTAAGTTTTACGGCTCTTATAAGCACTAAGGCATTTTCACCATCTCCGGCATCAGTTGTTGGTTAAAGAAAAACCTTTGACGGTCATGTTTGCGCTCCGCTAATGCTTATGGCTATGCACGTACGCATTTCCAGTCCAAGTTTTTACGAGTTTATGCACTAGTCCTAACTTGCCTCTCTTTATTTAAGATATGGACCACAACTACAATAATCAAATCGAGGAATTTTAAGTTAAATCGGTACTCTAAGATTAGAGTTTTAGGAACAGTGTATTGAGTAATGCATGAAAGGTAGACTATAAGTAAGGCGTCATCCTTGACAAACATACTCTACGATTATCATTCCATGCAAGTCAATCACCATCGCAATATATAGTGACCTTAAGAAAGATAATAGAGCTAATAAATTTATCAAGCCTACTAACAATAAATTGCATAATTTGGCTTTGAAAAACGTTTTACTAAAGCAGTAAAGCAGGTTAGGTCTATTTCACATGGAAAAATTAAGTCAAACTTCAAACTTAATGTGAATTAAAATAGAAAAACAAATTCCGAATGTGGACAAAATATTTTCAGAATACAATATATAGTTGAAAATAAGTAACAATTTGAGATTACACATTTTCAACTCTATTTCAAAGACGTCTTCAAATAAGTTAAATGACTTTGAAATAAAGTTGAAAACTTACGGTGTAAATCTGGTTTGAATCATATTTCGTCTCCTTAAGATGCCTGTTTTTTGGGATGCTTTTTAGCTTACATTTTAAATTGTCGGTCAGTGCGTCATGTTTTTTATGCAAATTTTTACGTGCACGTATTTAGAAGTTGTGTGTTAAAACACTCAATGGCCGATTGTGTAGAATCTATATTTTTTGACAGATTAAAATTAAGATTTATGGGTCTACGGTGCATGCTATATGCAAACCTGTATGTGAAAATCTTAATCGGCATTCTCGAGTCAATGCAAAAACAGGAATTTGTCTCGAGTTCGATTGCCAAAGGCGAATTGACTCTATGGCATGGAGCACAGCAAAACTACCACTACAGATTTGAGTGTTGACATGTGAACCTCAAAGTCTTATCTGAACCTCAAAGAACATATATGATATTTAAGATATTCAATGTATACTGTTAACTTTAATACTCTGTTTAAAATGACATTTTACAGCACAGTTAACAGAAAATGAATATTTCCTGAGGCATTCACGGTCAATAAATTGTCAAGTTAAAAAAATCTTTTCACAACTCAGGTAATTTATTAGTATATATGGCGGTTTTGACGTAAAAACATGGTCCACAACTGACACTATTCACAATGTCAATGTGGTATACGTGTTAATACTAACCATATGTGTTGAAACTTCCATTCAACTTACTTCACTATGTCAACATTATTCTTTCGATGCAAGAATATTTTCAGTAACTCCATTGTGTGGCACAGCTGGCACTTATGAATTTCACCACAGTTTTCCTTGAGCTGTATGTTCAACAATTGTCCAGGAAGCTGACTAGCGGTAAACACGTACGATTCGTGATGCTTCTGCTCTATATCGGATATCATGTGGAGAAGGAAGGATTACCAAAATCGCCGAAGCTCCGTAATCTGTAGACTACGAGATCTTAGAGAAGAGAACTGACTCACGCCATAACTATATCAACCAAAATTTCAACTTGCAACAAAAGTGCCCTTATTGTTTAGCTTAACATAGCCAGTTCATAACCAGTTCACGGCAGGTTCGCACCTGGTCACGAAGCAGGCATTTTTGATTCGACTGTACGAAATTAGGGAAACGTGATGTCGTGATGCCGTGCCCAAAACTGATACGCCTCCTGATATAGTAGGTGGTTAATTAACGGTGTCATGTATAAAATCACTACTAAAGCGCAGTGCTTTCTGGCAGTCAAATGGTAGTGTTGTGCTATTGAATATATTTTAAAAGCGTTTAAGTTAGATGGCAATGAAACTTTTTAAACTGGTTCGCCCTTGTGAAAACTACCCCTTTAAAAAGTTAGGGAGTCGAACATGTAGCCACATGTTCGACCACATTCACATCCGGTCTGATCACGTAGACATCCCCTCCCGCTTTAAATAATTACCACATTTGAATTGAAGCAGGAGGGCGCAGTACAACCACATCTGAGCAGCTTTGGTCACACTGCTTCTACTACCAGAGAAGCGCACTGAAAAAGGACATGACGTAAGGAGGATGGCGGTATGACGACAATAACAAAAAATGACAACAGAAACCCGGCACGTTTCGACAGAAGAAGAAACATATAAGTTTCAATAATACATTCCATGATTAGTAATCTAAATTTCAACAATAATATAACCAGAGACTTAAAAGTAGGCGGCAAAAAAAGATTAAAGTAAATGTACCGACAATATATTTATAAGATAAACCATAATTTGGTTATCTAATTTATGTTTTCGGTTCTTGGTATGTTTTTTATACAAACTTATGTTTTACGAGTTGTTACCCTGCATTATTTTCCCAGATTTTTTGCAAAAAGACATGCAATTAACAGAAGATATAGACAGTTGACAAGCATTACTAGCCTGCTTTTGAAACAAGATTTGTGGGGGCGAAGAATTCCATAGCAACGCCACAGTTACGAACAAATTAGCAGTCTCTCACTCCCAGTCGTGCACGAGATCATCTGTCAACGTTTGTGAATTTTTCTTGTTTTATCAAAAATATAATCTGATTACACGTTGAATTCTTTCATGGTGTATAGTTTGGATGATAACGCATCAAAATTTTACAAATTCCACCTTCGGTGTTAGCACAATACAAATCTCTAGTGCAATATCATTTCCAGGGTGTAAGGCGCGTTGTTATCTTTTCGGAACAGGATTTTTGGCGTGGTAATTTCGAGAAGGAATTTAGGGAACTAAGACAATGAGCTGGATGTTATTCTGACAACTGGCCCTAGTGTACTCATGCTCCTCTGAATACAGAAAGAAAGACAATCGTGTTTTGAGCAAATAATACTTTGTACACAATCACACCCAAGGAAATAATTGCCTCCGTATTTCTTCAGTCTTAATTGAACAAATTGGGATAGTCCCAGTATACACACAGCGACTTTAATGTTTGGGAAGCGATTAGATTGAGTTTGACAAGTCGCTTACTTCATACAATTTTGAAATGACTGACAAAAAGCATGCTGAAACCATTCTGACATAGGGCACTGGTGTTGCTGTTTTGACAATTAATTAGCCAAATGTGACCGCTTTTTGACAACTTCGGAAAAGGTAAAATATCACTTGGACAACATGCTATTTATTACCTATATATATACGGTAATTTCCGAGTTTTTATGTTGTATTCATTAATATTTTGTAATGTTAATCAGTCATGTTCAGAACTGCTTCTACTGAAATGGAGCGCTCTTGAAATGCTGGCTCAACATTCTAAAAACGCCTTGTTCCGGCATCGTTCAATGTTCGGACAGCTGCGTTCGATTTACACAAACAGAACGAAGACTTTTAGCCACATTACAGAGTACCGCTTTATTTCCTCTCCTTTTGCGGATTAATCTCTTGTAAACATTGTCAGTTTACTCAACTTTAGTCTGATATATATGATTGCATTGTTCTGCAAAACCAAATTTGAAGTTTGGACAAACTGACATATTCTTTCGGCTTTATTTTAACCTATTTTGAAGTGAATCTTGTATTCATTTATGTACGTAAAATTAAAACAAAGCTGAATAGGGGAGGTGTATTCTACAATCGCTCTAAGCTTTCGTTTTTTGATGCCCTCATTGGAAATGGCACTGTACATTGTTATTCCTACGTCCCCAAACCTCACATTCTTTATCGTGATAATCACACAAAACCAATCACAAATGACTATTGTATTGCAGGAATTGATATTTGAACTGTGGCATCATGTAGCGCTTCTTAGCCCTCCCTTCGGCGGCACCATACAAAAGGATAAAATTAATCGCTCATGCAGTTTGAGATCAATGTCTAACAGCATGGAGGTTCTGTATACATGAGTAAATCCGTAAGTATAAAGTACGTGCACCTAATCAGCTATGAGTAATGCACATTAAAATCCGAGCTTCCAAGAATATCTTGCAGATAATTTCTCATTCCTGGGTATTTATTACAATTTAAAATATAGTTGAGTCGGTTTTCTTTGATGTACAGCGGGTTATACACAGCTTAGACACCTTGAATAAATAATTAGATTGAACTTGTGAAGAAAGCTCGCAAAATCTCTATTGGAAATTTCTAAAGCAGATACAATTTTGTTGAAAAACCTCCTTAACTATATTTCAAGTAGGTTATAAACCTCGAACTTGGGTTATAAGTCAGTTATTGTCCCTCGGAGCTTTCGGCTCCTCGGGTCTATAACTGACTTATAACTCGCCTTCTCGGTTTATTACCTATACTTATACTGCTAAACTAAGTGGGACTTGGAGCATTATATAACCTAAATAGTTTGGACGTAAACTTTAAGGATGAAACCACGAGAATGTGTTAGTTTGGTCGAAATTAAAAGTTGTTAAGCACGAGGCAATCATGTTAAATGAAATTTTAGTAAAATTTACAATGTTTACAAGAGATTTACATGCGTAAGGTGTGAAAATGGTGGAGTTTTCTATAATCTACCACTTTAGGACTTTTGCTAAATATCATGTTACTTTCTGACCTGTTGAGAGCGTTGTCTTCACCGGTTGCATTATTTAGAATAAAGCGCAGAAACTACACGTTGTTTTTTCTCTAATGAAGTTAATAATGAGAGCGCCAAGCTGTTAATAATTAGTGCGTTTTGTCCTAAGTCTATTGCTTGCCACCGCCTACTCCACATTCCTCGTTATTAGCTCAGATCTTGTCAAATTATCGCTGAATGGGTTCGGATTAAATCTATTGCTTTGGTATATTTCGCCCCTATTTCAATCAATCCTTTGGTTAAAATTTAGAAATTATAAGCGGATGATGACAGCAAGCTAAGTTTTAACTTCAGGTAACGACCTTGTCTTGATCGCCCCCAGAAATTAGGTGAGGTTGGCCGTTTGCCCGCGTAGATGGTCGCTTTAACGAAGAAATACATGTAGGCGAAATAATTTCGATTTGGGAGCGTCTTGCCTGGAAACCTTTGTTTTATGGTGATCACAATTAGCCACTTTCTTATCGTTGTTTAAGTCAATAAAAGCAATTTCATACTTCCTTGTGCCCTTTTTAGAAATTTACATATGAGCAAACAAAGCTCGCATTTTGTCGAAGTATTCAATGTTGCTCAACACATAAAAGATATTTAGATAAGATATGGGTTGAGCGACAAAAGCCGGAATGAAAACTTAATTAAGAGGGAAAAGGAACCTTTTGGAACATTTTGGTACAATTAAGATCTTCAAACACCAAGTCGCCCAGGTGTGTGTTCCTGGTGTTCAGTTAACGAGCTACGTGGTATGTTCAAATAATTGTTTGTGTCACACACGGCACACCCACTTAGTTACTACATACTTTTATTATATATTTGTCGCATTTCTCATTAGAAAATACAGCAATTATAGCCCAAACAAAAGACAATTGATATGACCGGTCCATATATGCACTGCAACGCGTAACTACGGGAAGAAATGTTTCGTCTATGGAAAAAAGAAACACAGCAGCCCTTCGAAAACGGTTTAGGCAAAAGAATTTCGACGGTTTTACTACATAAATTATACGCCTACCGTTTCTTACGTAAGTCTCATTTGATTGCAAATTATGACCAGGTAACTTACCTGGTCATAATTTGCAATCAAATGAGACTTAAATACAAAACTCAGTCTGGTCAAACATGGGCAGCTAAATAAACATTGTTTTGCGAGATGCGTTGTTCACTTTTTTGGTTGAATTTCTTATATAGCTTCATGGTAATGGCTTTTGACCGCTTCTATAGAGTCTATTTTGGCCCGCATATTTTAACCAATTAGAGCTTTCCATTTTAAGATAAAATCTTTAGATGTTAGTCACAGAACGCCAGACAGTCTGTAACTAACGTTATACAGTCTGTCCACAAAAATGTTTCTTTTACAAACACATTATCCTGTTGACAACAATCAATTCAAAATTATATATGACAGTGACAAGAATAACGTATGATGTTGACCATCTTTCGGATTGATTTCATAAGTCGGCCATAACACGCAACGCCAACGGGATAATTCATGTTCGAAATATATAACAACAGCAAAAACCCAACTAGCGCATTGAAATGGTAGCTACATTTGGGAAAAGATTCTGTGTGGAATATTCAATATTTCGTACCTACCACATTTACGCCATCCAGTGGTATGTGGCCAGTTTACTCTTCTCAGCAAGGTATTTCCTCGTTTCGGCATACCAGTAGACAAAAAGCGGAAAAGCGGTGGCAAATTTGAGAATTTGATCGGGCCGCCATTTTGGGTCAAAGTTGGAAGATCGAGTAAAATGGCTGTCGAAGTCAAAATGGAATACCCCCTGTTGGTGTTTGGCAAGCACGATGGCTTAGTCAAGAGCCAATACGCTTTTAAAATCTTTTCATTAATCTGAAATAAAAACAATAAGTCTATTCTTCTCATCGCAACATCTTCTGTGAAACATATATACTGTATAATGATTTTATATTTCGAGCCAATCGAGGACTTGAATGATGGGCAAAGCAAATTAAGTCTGAATCAAGGGAGCAAAAATTTTGGATTTTGCTCCTTTGTGCCATATTTCAACATATACAAGAGAGAAACATCAAGATAATTTGTAAAAGTTATAAAAAACAAAGTGAACGATTTATTTAGTAAATTCCGCGAACTCGAGTCGTGTATAAGATTAATGATGGCGACGACGCGCCTCACCGAGTTAAGTAGTTTATTATCCAAATATGAAGAGAGTGAGTAAAGTAAGTGTTATATAGAGACAAGCCTGTTAATTTATATTACACTATTTTCGCTTAATTTCTTCTGGCTGTCGTTTAATTTTAACTGGATCTTTACTGGCTGGGGATTACCTATATCTTACTATAGTAATGAGCCAATTCGATTGCAGAATAACTCATACGCGGCATCGTAGGCATATAATAAAACACAGCTTTTACTCTTGACGTTATTCGATTTTTCATTACATTAGGGGTACTTACTGTTTCCTATCGAAAGCTTTATCATATAAATATCGCGGTATTCACCACAAAATCAAAACAATAACGTGATTATTCTTGGCAAATACCCATTTCGTATCCTCGAATTTTCTTATTGAATCTAAAAATAATGATATTTACACTAAACGTCCCGTTCTGTGTGTAGGCATTTCTTTATAGTCCACATAAATTCAAAAGCATGCGATGCAAGTGATTGCAGCATGTATAATAACAAGGAAATATAAGATTGCATGTATAGTGGTGAAATGTTTTCAACATTTTTCGCGTTTATTTAAACATGTGGTATTAGCTATGATATTTCCTAGTTATACATGTAAACATATCTTTTTCTTATCATAAAAGTAGTTGTATAATAATCGAAACTCGGAGAGTAACTTCGGAAATTCATTACGCTAGACCTATAGCTATACAAGCTTCTTGGTTTTATTCATTCGAGCAATGCTGAACACCTCTGCCTGATTTAACTGAAATGTTCCACGCTATATTTTAAGCATGCGCACCAGAATATTTTTAGTTTAAAACTTTAAAGTCGACAGAAAATGAACTAAAAGTGTACCCTCTATAGGCGTGGTGGGTAAAACAAACATAATCTCATATTCGTCACTGACATTGCGGTGCCGGATTCTGTTCAATGAAACTTGTTGAAACGTTTTGGCCACAAAAAAACAATCATTTGGCAAAATATGCGCTATTGTTGCAACTACTATAAGCGAATATGAAATAAACTCGCTAAGATCTGCCTTCCCAAATTGTAGTTTTCGTGATAAGTAGTGTTAGAGTTCAATCAAGGATCCAAGAAAAAAATCCCTTGTAAATTTTTTTATTGGTAATCCGCTTGTTTCTTCTATACTCTTTCTTTGACGTTTGCGGTTCACAGTTATGGGTACTAAACTAATTGTACATTACATATGTTTTAGAGCCGGCATTTGAACATTATTTTCATGTCCGATGGCAAGCGGCAAAATCCACAATCAGCCGATCATGGCTTCAAAAAGTAAAAGTCTGAAGAACGACAGACGCGTGTCTTAAAATCCGCATTCAAGTTAGTAGACAAGAAAGTGAGTAATATATTTCGATTTTATCACCAAACCATGATCAAAACCCTCAAATGATGACATTGTGGCAAATGTCAGAATGCATTACTGTATCAGGTGTCGTTGTGGCATTTTAATAATTGTGGACAAGAAGACGAATAAAATTGTTGAATTTTTGGTGTTTCTCTTGTCATAAAAAGATTAACAAGCGTTACGGCAGCATCAGTATATATAGGAACAATTTTGATAGTGAAGGTGGCGAGTATGATTACCAAAGATCAATTGGTGGATCGGCTTGCGGGCCGCAAATTTTTGCTTGATCGGAATTGAACGTTGTTTCCTGAGACAGTACAGCCAAATGGGCAAATGCGCGTTATGTATTTGGAAAAATGTAATTAAACATGTATCTTAATTCAATTGTTTTGCAGTACTTAAGTACAACTAACGGTTAACTACTAAAACGTGACAAGTTACAGTTTGTGAAGCCGTAAAATGCATGTGATGTTTATCATCAACATGCTTTGTCACTCAGTTTGCTTGTGTATGGTAATGGGTAGAAAAGAATAATATAATAAAGAACAATAAATTATGACAAATTAACACCGCAAAATACAAATTATCGTATGTTTGCTAACACTACCATTGCATGTGGTAATGTAATGGGTATACGTAAAATAAAAGAGTTCGCAATAAGACAATATAAAACAATTAGTTCTAACTATCGTACGTTGCTAACAGTATATGTAATAATGCGTATAGGTAATGCAACAAAGTTCGCAATAATACATGATAGCACAATATTATGAAAAATTAATATGGCAAGATGTTCTCAATAAAAAATATTTGCCCGCAGTGCATCAAAATTTCACACATAATTGAAGCTAATGAGCAAAACGAGGGCAACTAATATGGAAAAAATGAACGAATAATTGTTTTTTTGTTATAAAAGGATAGCACAATTAAGATTTGAGATTCACCATGGTATCAGGAAGACACCACTTGTGACGACAGATTTTTGCAGAACTATTTTTTTGTAAAACATTTGCGTCCATGCAATAAATTATCATTGGATGCTTTCCTTTACGTTAAATAGCATATAGCCCAAAATACGTGGGTGGAGAATATAGTTTAAATGCGGATTGTCCTTAAATTATTATATTGCGGTCTTTCTACACCTGGCTGTCTTAATATTTTGATTTTCCCTTCGTTAAATGGTATCACATTACAAAGCGCAAATTACGTCACCGCTCTTGTGCATGATATAGTCTATGCCTATGAAGTATTGTCCAGCGCGCAATGTACGAAACCAATCAGTTTATATAAATTTAATAATTTTGACCACAATTACCGATCCACCGTTTACATACTGCGAGTATCAGTTTTCGCAAATATTTACGTGTCTTGGCTTTGGCCACAATTAACGACGCGTCTTTTAGTTTTCCTGGCAGGCTCGTCAAAAACGACCACGCGCTGATGTTCTCTGTCAGTTGATATACAAAGCCAGGAAATCTAACATTAGTTAGGTATTTGAGGACGAAAATGTTGACCGTGCCTACTGCGACAACGTTTGCTGTAGCCAGGACAACGAAACTATCGAAAAATTGTTTGGCAGACTGGTCGAATGAATTTGATTTTAGCAACCTATTTTGGAACCCTTTGACACGCACGCGTCTTTTCAGGCACTTTCCAATGCTTCCGATATTATAACGCCGAGCTCTCAAATACATCAAGCTCTCTCCAATCTCTCCATGAGCAGAGAACAGGTATATTAAAAAAAGATTTCTCTTCAGATGCCTTGTGTTAATTACACAAAAACTATAACTTCAAATAACGGCAACATTGAAAATAGAGATTTACTGTACGGTTCTTTAGTGTGTAGTTACCGTA
>JAOBAZ010019124.1:0-13156 GCA_026546875.1 Pteroeides caledonicum | reverse complement strand
TATAAACTTGGCGTCACTTACCGGTAGTGCGAAAGTCCTCGAGATCTCCCTCCAGTTATATAAATCGAGCTCACTGGATGTGATATGAAAGGTGCAGTTGAGGGGTTGAGGGGTGACTGAAATTTCCCTGGGCACCAGTCTGACAGTGGTAGTCACCGAATAGTCACCGACACCAGACGTCAAAGCAAAATGCCCGAATAGTCTGAGTTCTTGAAGTTTTAACTAGTGGTGTTAAATTATAAAACATGGTGGCTCCTTTTCCTTTAGCGAAACTTCTCACTTTGGTGATGAGACAAGCTGCCAAACCAGTTGCGAAGGGAATTAAGTCTCTTGCTCGAAAAAACACTACGTTTAGAAAATATGTTTGTGTTTTACCAGCCCAAAGTGAGTAACTCATGTAACTAATTATTTATTAACATTATTAAAGTATGTTGCAAATTATTGCTGTTACTCCGATAAGCATTGTATTGTATCGAAATACTTTGATTCCGTATATGGTTTATACTGTGGTTCTTGATCATTAAATACTGCAAAGGCCTTTACCCGATATATTGTCCGTCAAATGACACTATTTACTTCGATGTTAACTCATTTTACACTGATGTACCGTAGGTATTACGTGAACAAGTAAAATGTTTGGCATTTTAGCCAAAGCAAAACAATAATATATTGGATCACTTCTGTAGTATTAATTCCTATAGATATTAAAAATACTGTGTATGTACCACTAATTTAGCAATTCTAATCATGTATCAATATGGTTGAAAATTCTATTTTAGCTGTACCAATTTTTGAGAAATGTTTGGTACCCATCACATCTTGTAAACTTAAAACTACCAATTCTGATCTGTCTTCCCAAGACTACACACCTGGAATTTCCTCCACTTGAGATTTTGTAGAAATGTCTTGCTTTGTAGTCTAGTTATAAATAAGTTTTATTATTGAGCTTGTCAAAGGACAGATGTCCACAGCTGATTGTTGCAAACACAATGAGTTTGGTTTTTGTGTCTATGACAAAGAAAATGATATATTTTTTCATTATTGAGGAAAGATTGAGTGAGACATTTACAGAAAATTTGTCTTGGTCAGTCTGTTTATGCAAAATGATTCCACTTGGTTCGAATATATAACAATAATGTATTTGAAGATGTATGCAGTGTACCAACTGTGCTGAACAACAAACTTTAAAAAACAAATTTTTTATGTCATATAGGCCTTATCAATTAACAACATTGACAAACATCCTTAATGAAAGTCAATATTTCATTATTTTATTTTTCATACAGCTTACCATTGGATTGAAATGAGTGTGAAAATGCGTTTTTTGGGTCACAAAGGAATTCCTGAAATTAAAGCACTAAATGAGAGAAGTGCTGTTGAACTTGGGGCAGAGGCTCTTGGTGAGGCAATAGTCCTTGGCATCTGCACTGGATTGATTGTTTTTGAGTTCCGTCGTGGGAAGTTAAAAGAAGCAAAGAAAGAGCAAGAAAGAGTTAATGATCGTGCAGATCTAAGAAGAAAAGTCCAAGAACTAGGATTACAAATTGAGACACTGTCAGCTCAAGTTAGAGAAAATTCACGTTATAGTGAAGCACAGTTGTCAAAACCTCAACAAAAATCAGACAAAAATATAACTGATGTAAAGTGAATTTGTTTGAAACATTCAAAATATTTAATTGTCATACTGACACTAAAACATTTAACTTACTATTCAGTTAGGTATATCTCCTTTCTTCCATATTGCCTGCAAAGAACGATGTTGCTGTTGGAAAAGAAAAGTGCCCTGTTTTGCCACAAAAGATTGAGGGTAGTTAATAATCGTTGAAATAATATTCCTAGTCATAGGATGGTATATTGTAGTCAATTGTAGATTGATAGAAAAAATAAAATATTTTTTTGGCAATACCATTTTTTTTATTAGCAACAATTTTTACATGCACAATAATTAAAATTACAATTTAATTCTTATTCACTACTCAGTATGGATTATAAAATTAGGTTTTTTTGTGCATGGAGATGATCTGGTAGACTGCCATTCTGTGGGGGAAGACCTTCACAACCTCCTTGAGTTGGATAACCTTAAAATTATTTTAAATTTTTAAAAAACTGTTTTGGGGCACCAGTGGGTATTTCAAGCGATGTTGCACCACTGCAACGCCGACGACGCCACACCGCTTTTAAATTTCTGGGAATTGTTGTGCCCGAGTGCCAATGGCCTGGTAACGATAATGAAACCGGAAAAAAGAAAGTTGCATTTTGATTTTCGTAAAAGCTTGTTGATGTTTTGGAAATGTAGTCGGCGCCAAAAGTGATGATATTACTATTAGTTTATTTGTGAATAGCGAAAATTTTTGATAACTGTGCCGGAATGGGCAATACGTTGTCCGTCGCCGAAGCTCTACATTTGACTGTTGATGAGCTGGGATTGGACGAAACCCATGTTCATTCCTGGCAATCTAACAAAACTGTTAGGACTGTATGTTTGGTAAGTAAATATCAGTATTATAACTGAGAGAAATAGCTTCTTTTTGCAGAGCTGTTGATTTGTACGTTACATCTCTCTGTAGTTGTTTCAGCTATTTAAAATTACCGTCATTTTAGGTTGAGGAGAAATGGCTGCAGGACCTTCGTTGTGGGTTGTACAACAAACCTCAGAATTACTCTGCGACTGCATATGAAAGGTTTTTATTGCTTCAACCTTCGAACGAAGAAATGCCTAAGTTATGGACACGGGTGTCCTTGAAAATCTTCAAGAAACCTTTGAAACAATCGAGGTTGTTAGTAGCAATTGTTTATCGTAGATAATCATAATGCCCCGGGAGGCATAGCCGAGAATAGACCCCCAACATAGAAAGCAGTGTACTTGTGGGGCTTTCACGCTGGGGGCCTACTTGTAGGCTATGCCACAGAGTTAAAGAAGGTTCTAACTAGTAAACAAGCATGGGTACAGATAATGTAATTGTGGACATCAGACTAGCCCGGTCCTACTAAATACTGCCTGGGAGCCAATAAGAGCACCCAGGAGTACTCAAGGGCAAATAAATCTATGATCTCTTTTGAAGATTTTTTCAACAAAAAGTAATACTAAGAGTGATTTTCAACCAGCCTCGGCAACGAGTACTGCTATAGGACTGCCCATGCAGGAATCTATGTGAAACATGATATTTGAGATGTTTTTAACAGCCTAAAATATACATGAAAATTGTATACTTGTATATTTTTGGCAGTTACAGAATCAATTGACTAAGTGCTGTTATTAAAGAAGAACTTGCCACACTGCATCCTCTATGATATTGGTCTAATTATAATCACAATGTGTTTATGAGCTATTTATTGAATTTGATTGGTTTAATATGGTAAAGACGTTTTTATGTATACCTTTTGAAACACGTTGAAACAACAAGGTTTACAACACATCAATTGTTGTGGATTATTCAAGCGGTCATGGTAGAAACATTACTGTATATTTCTTTTTATATTTCTGTCAAATTTAGTAGGACCTGGCCAGCCTTCCTTATATCTAAGTCCCCATTAATTTCCAAACATGGTACAAGTCTTTAAGCTAGAATATATGCTGTATTATGTGTAGGTAAATTATTTTACACAATACTGTATTCTATCAGTTATGCACCAGTTACCGCTTTGTTCCCCAGTGGAAGGGAAGTGTTTAATATTGACAAAGTTTCAGCCAATATTTTTAGCTGGGCTAGTTCCAGCCTCGTACCCATCTCTGTAAATTTTTACAAAATCAGCATTTTTGCAATTGGCACTGCACTGCATGGGTTTAAGTTAAAGTATGTCATTATTGCTTGACTCATGGGATAAATGTATAGTGGAAACAGCAAAATAGGGCAAAGAACAAGCAACAGAAGTGTAAATTTATTTGATTTAATTATTTAATTTTTTGTAATTATTTTGATTTAATATAGATATAATTTCATTTAATGATTTAATTGTTTTAATTAATTTAATTATTTAATATACTTACCTTCTGACATAATTCAAAATCTTGATTAAATATAAAATGATAATTTTTATTTTTCAGAATTCCTAAGCATGCAGAAGATACTGAACTTCTTGAAACCAATTCATTTAGTGATCTGATGTCTTATGTTTCAACAGAAAACTTTAAAAATTATTTATTGCAAGCATCCAAAAAATACAGCACTAATTCATTATTTGAAGAAAATAAACAAGATGTGGTTTCTGAAGAGGTCTGGTTCTCAAGTTGTTGTTGTATTCATTTTAATCTTTATAACAAGCTATTTATACATATGTAAATTGTACAGAAAAAATCTAGAACAGACTGTATTAAGGTTAAAACCCATTCTCATTTTTTTTGGGTAGTTGGGTTACTTTATATCTGTGTTGTATTTTTTTTTAGGATGTCATTACCCATCTTGGAAAAAAAGTGTTTGGTTTGGAAATCATTAAGTTAGATAATCCATCTTCACGTGCGCAATCCACATCTGGCAGTGCTGCCAAAGAAAACTCAACTGTAGAAGAGATGGCTATTAAACTTTCCAAGCGTGCTTTATTTAGTTTTGTGCCAGTCTTTGGTATCATTGAAACCACTAATGCTTTCTTTATTGTCGAACCTTTTATCCAGCATTCCTTACAAGATGCTGTTTGGTTTAGTCCTAGTGTTATGAAATCAACTATGGCAAAACCATTATTTTTATTGTATCAAATATTGCGGTTGTTTGAGACATTTCATTGGTTGCACTATTATTGCAATGTAAGCACTTTACAAGACATTCTTATATCTAAATGTTTATGGTTATCCTTAAGTACAACAAATATACATTTGGAGAAATCGGAGCTAGCCTTTAATAAAACTCTTAGTGACACACCATCGAGGACTACCTCACCTAACAAGTTAGATGAGCCAAGTACTACTTTAAGTTACCCAGGAGATGGATCTTTAGAAATACCACTCCTTGTACACACAACTGGCTTACCTAATCTTGTCGAAATGTGGGTTCGCAAAGAAGTCAGTAATTTTGATTATTTAATGGCTTTAAACACCATTGCAGGAAGACGTTTTGGTGACCCAAATTACCACCCTGTGTTGCCATGGGTCACGGATTTCACCCGTCCAAAAGGAAACTACCGAGATTTGACTAAGTCGAAGTTTCGCATCAACAAAGGAGACAATCAGTTAGATTTAACGTATAAAGGTATGAGTGACGCAGATGGTGACGTCACAGAGAACCCTGCACATCACGTGTCAGGAGTGCTTTCCGAGATCACGTATCATATGTATCTGGCGCGACGAACTCCTAAAAACGTACTTCAGAAACACGTGCGCGCTAAATGGGAACCGAACGAGTACCCATCAAACGTGCAACGTCTCCAGGAATGGACACCTGACGAATGCATTCCGGAGTTTTACGCCGATGCCACGATATTCAAGTCGATACACCCCGATCTTCCGGACCTCGGTGTTCCGAAGTGGGCGGAAACGCCAGAAGATTTTATTCGTCTGCATCGCGCCGCATTAGAAAGCGAATATGTGTGTAGCCATCTTCATCACTGGATTGACCTAACTTTTGGTTACAAGTTGGTTGGAGTAGCAGCCGAAAAAGCTAAGAATGTTTGTCTTCATTTGGTGGATAACCATCAAAGTGTGGCCAATCATGGTGTTTTACCACTATTTTTGGAACCACACCCAGCACAACAGCAACACCACGAAATGGTTCTGTACCCTTCAACTGTTAACTTTGAGGATGGACTCGATCATGAAATACGCAGTGCGGCTTTTCTACACAGTAATGGACTAGCGGAGTTTTCAGCAGAAGAAGGTTTACCAAGTAGCTCTTGGGATGAAGTTGACATGTCGGTTGAAACTGCTGAAGACGAGCTCACCGCTTCCGCCACTAACTTTAGGAAACAAAAGCGCGGAAAGACTAACTTTCCTGCGTTTCTCAGACTAAAAGATAGCGTTGAGTCGAGCACTGATGTTGTACGAAGCATTGATAGTTTACCAATATCTTTACCAATTGGTTATGATCCACTGGAAATATTTGATCAAATCCAGTTACTAACTAAGTTCAAGTTACAAAGCAAGCAGCTTGATATGGCTGCTGAGAAAACGTTCCAGGCAAATAGTAAGGTTAGTAAAAACGTTTTGAGCATGAAAGCATGAGGGAAGGAGAAAGGATAGGGACGGAACAAGAATGGAAGGAGAAGAGAGGAAAGGAAGTTATTACGTTGTTGTTCTTTTACAAAGGATCCACCAGAAACATTAACGCGATTGTGATTAAGGGGGTTGATTCAAAAGAAGGATGGACGTTTTTTAAATTTTTAACGTTATTGCCCCTACATCTACTAGGGTTGCATTTATAATGAATGGCTTTGATGACGGATAGCTCCAAAGTAACTAACTATTCATAACAACAAGTACCTTATTTATTTTTTTCAGGTAAAGTTACTCCCAAGAGAGGAGATTCCAGAAATGGCTCGTCATAAAGAAATCCAAAACTTATGTAGCATGATCGTGGAAATGTTCTTACCAGCCAAGATGAGGCTATTGTCTTCTGACCTTTCTCAGAAAGAGAGGTTTATTGCAGCAACAAGAGTGTTTAGGGCGGGGAAATTTGCTATTCCAGGGTAAGTAACATTGTGAACTGCCGAGCATAATAATAAATACTGTGGACCCGCCGTTGGTATAATAAATATGAAATCCAAGACTAATAATGAAATGGTGGTAAATTGTCAAACGTGAAATTTGCTATTCCAGCGGGGTAAGTAACATTGTAAAATACCGAGCATAATAATAAATACTGTGGACCTGCCGTTGGTATAATAAAAAAGTTAAGGTGTTTTCTATGCAGTATATGAAATCCAAGACTAATAATAAAATGGTGGTAAATTGGCAAACGTGAAATTTGTTTGGTGTTTCGCGAGAAGGCCCTTTCTCAGAGCATTAGAGCAAAATATCAATTTTGCTCTAATGAAGGGTATTCATCAAGCTCTGATTTTGACACAGAACATCAACCATGTAAGTTTCTAAATAATTTTTAGTGTCTTTTTATGGTCCGTTTTAACTGGCGAACGTTGTTGTACATGCCCTGCTATTTGTCTCCATTTGTGCGTGGTTGTTTTATGATGAATGTCAAAATTTATGTAATTGGCAAAGTTTAATAAATAAATATTAATAACATACACACCAATTAAGGGTGAACACAATAATTACGTACACAATAAGCATGATGTCATTTTGAACTTTTTTTAACGAAACCAAAATTGAAACTTGAAAATGGAAAACGGATCGTTAATGCTTTTTGTAACTTCTTAGGATTCTACGTGATGGTGTTAAAACATTATTTGATGAGGCACTTGGTTTACATAAACGTCAAGGTCTCGCTCCTCTCACTCCTGAACTTCTTCTCCAAACACACGTCAGTGTATTTCCGTTTCCCGCGTATTTTGATCGACTTTACGAGTTCCTAGTCGAGTTCTATAGCGGTCATCCAACCCTCAACGATTTAACCCCCGAGGGAAGAACCGAAGGTGTCAGATCCCGTATGTCAATGCCAAACAATGGTTCATGTACTTTGTATCAGGTTGATGTTGCTATTCGACACTTACCGGAGTTACTAGAAGAACTAAATGAAGAAGGTTTAGATCTACTAATAACTTTTTTAACTCCGCTCTTTGATAGCCCAGAAACGCAATTACAAGCCTTTCTCCATCTTTTTGATCCACTTGCGGCATATCTTGGGCCAAAAAAAACAAGGAAAGTATTTTTGAAGTTGCTTTTAAAACAGTACGATGTGCGATTGAGTAGCGCATCAGTTGTACTTTTCCATCAGTCTTTCCTGTCTAAATTAATTATGCGCTTCGGAATGGAGCAATTTTTGAACCACTTTATTACGTTCATTGTTGACGCTTTGAACTTGTCGTCAAAATATGGCCAGGAAATGGCGGAAACTTATAGCCAAGATGAAGTACCAGGAGTTATCCTTGAAGAGGAGAAAGATCTCGAGAAAGAAGAAAAACAAGATTATCAAAACACTACGCCTGATACTCTTTCCTCAGGAGAACTAGGACCTATCGAACCCGAATCGTTCGTTGCTGCTGGTGATTTAACTGATGGCATTGAAGCATCACGTGATCACATTTCTGAGACAGAGTCCGCTGACCAACCTGAAACTAGTTTGTTTGTGGGATTAGATGAGAAACAGTCTTTTGCTGAAGGAGAAGGTGCTAGAGTCCCGGTAAATAATGGCTTGTTGGGCGAAGAAGACGAACCAGAAGACGAAGTTGAGACGATTGAACGGACGGGAATGGCGTTAAAACGAACATTTAGTAATTCAGAAGACTGGTTCAGTGATGGCACAATGTTAGATGGCAGTTTTGAAAGATCTGTTTCATTCCAGTCGGAAAATCCTGAATGTCATGACACGGAAGAAGAGGTAAATTTGGATGGTGGTGGAGTGGAGAGTGAGGTCGTCGATATTTCCGAAGCAGCTGCTGAGAGTCTGTGTTTGATGTCGCCACGCCTGGGGCCGTTGTTGACATCAAATTACGTCACGAAACCATTGTTATTGATGCTGATAAAATGTTATGTTGGAGTGGTTGGTATGGGTGAAAAAGGAATGGCTATTGGTGACGAAAATGCAAAGTGGATACTTCATTGCTTGGGTCGTTTCAGTGAAATTTATGGCGAAGCAGTTATTTTGTGTCAATATTTACCATTTATAACATCCAAGGTATATATTTTTCAAACTTTACCATTGTTAAAATGTTTCCACAAACCCATTTATTAAAGTTGAGATAAAATGTAGTACTGCTCAGAAGTAACCTAATGTTCTGATCGCGTCCAGAACGCGTTATGGGACGCGTTCGGGATGCGCTTTTCATTAAGTTACTTCTGAGCAGTATTGTATTTGTTTATATTTCCGAAGTCACGGTTTTTAAAACCTCTTAAAACAGCTTTTAAATTTTTTTAGGTCAATGTAACCTCAGAAAATGTGAGTGTAAAGGGTGAGGCTAATGTGGCGGGAGCTTTGGTGCTGGTTCGACAATGTGTTCTTAATCTTTCTAAGGAGTCACTTGTAACACATTTTCAGGTTGGTGTCGTATAACATTAAAGATAACAAGTATACGTTGTAAGAGTACACTGTACGTCATACAAGTATACGTCATGTATGTATATGTCATACAAGTATACGTCATACAAGTATACGTTATGCAAGTATACGTCATGCAAGTATACGTCATGTAAGTATATGTCATACAAGTATACATCATACATGTATACGTCATGCAAGTCGCACAAGTTCACGTCATACAAAGAAGACATAAAACTTTTAATACACTGTTTTATTTGTGTAGGAACTTTGTCATCAAATTCTACATCAAGTTCTTTGCCTGCTGTCATCCTGTACTATCTCGTTTACCAGTGGTGCTTCGGCCAGAACCTTTCTTGCTTTGCTGACAATAGAGATCTTAAAAATTACGTGCGCAATCTTGGAACGAGAACAGGCCCAAGAACACCTCAGTTCGTTGATCCGGACTTTTTTCTCCTCTTTCGACAAAGCGTTTCAGATCCTTAACTCTGAGAGTGCATCTACCGTAAACGTAACGCCACAGCCATGTACTAAAGAAATCCAAGAAACGTTTACTGCCTCGTTGGCTTACCACGCTTATATTACTCTATGTAAGAGTCTGGGAGATAGCTACATGGAGTCGACCTTATGCAATAATGATTTAATATGGCAGTTGTGTTGCTCAGTGGACACAGCGTTGTCTAATACTTTATCGATGACATTTGAACCTAAGGTCGTTATGGACGATGGGAAAGAGCAGTCTGGCACATCGAACAGCGGCGTTGGTGAGTTTATTGTTGAGAAAAAATCGTCCCAGACCACGTTTCATGACCGCTCTCCCTCGCCGAATGTTGAATTGAGAAAAGATGGGAGTTTAGAACGTAACCCCGAGGAACCACGGTAAGTGCTTGTAGTGTTTCCAAACGAATTGTACTTATGCATTTTTTGCCTTCGTGCCTTCTCTCTTCCTTTCTGCCTCCTACCTCCCCCCACATCCAAAACAAACCATAGTAGTCAAAGGCAGATAACAATCGCTTACCACTACCAGGCGTTATGCCTGGCTAAGCCACTGACTGATGGTGATCTTGTTACGTTGCAGAACACCTTTTGTGTCTTCAAGACAGCATTTAAGTGGGAACTGGTTAGAATATTGGAAACATAATTTAGGTATACATATATTTAACAATTATATATATATATATATATTAAATTTCAGTAGAGATTGTAAAATATGTTATTCTTTCGTTTGATGAGTAAGTTGGTTTTTCTTGCCATAGTTCTTTACAACACGCAGTCTTATTTATTTGTGTAAATCTTATTTTTTTTTGGCCCCAGGAAAAAGAAGCAGAGTTGACGGCCATTCATTCTCGCAGCTAAAACTTCAAACTTTTACTGGTAAGTCTAAAAATGTTTTCATGATGAAATAAAGTTGAAGGTTTCCACAGTTCAATTAACTATATCGGAGGACAATTTGTGATTTTGAATCATGCTATTGAAACAAAAATATCAGCAAATAATTTACACACTTGGCAGTTTTCCTGTGTGACTTTATATTTCATCTTCTTTGTGCAACTCGTTTTTGTTAAGTAGATAATTTGTGTAAAAGGTGAACATCGCCTTTCAAGTGTTTCTTGTTGTGTTTGCAGGACATAGTGATGCTATTAAAGATTTATGTCTTTTGGACAGTGAACATGTATTTTTGTCCGCAAGTAGAGATAAGACGGTAAAGCTGTGGTTATTGAGTAACCATGGCGATGGTAGTGGCCAATCAGCGTGCTCGTGGACAGCTTATGATCACCGTAAACCAGTATTTTCTGTTGATGTGATGGATGCGATGCGACAAGCTGTGTCTTGTGATGGATCAGTGCATGTGAGTATATTAAAGACCCCCAGTTTCCACTTTTTCCTTTTTGTTTGAACGTCAATCAACATAATTACGTCATTTGGCCAGGGAGCCTCGTTCCCATAAAACGTTAGCCAATCGCTCTGCGTCTTTTACTCACGACAGCGAGGCTCCCAGGTCAAAAACCCATCCATGACGTAATTATCGAAAGGGTGTATTGCCAAATGTTTCTATTGTATAGATATGGGACCTTACCACTGGTTCGTCAGTCGTGAAACTCAAATTTCAAAAAAGTAATCAAGCAGTTGCTATGACAACGCTTCCATCTCCCAGTTCGTGTGTCATTGCTGCTATGCAAAACTCAACAGTCAGGTAACGATTGCAAGATCAGCTGCTTTTTCATTTATTTTCCATCTTTATATACCATCCAATTGATCTCAAAACTCGGTGAAAGCATGGGATTGGATATCAATTATCCATTTCTGGTTTCATATCTCATTAACTGCGTTAAATTTTTCTCCAGTTTCACCCAGATTTTCATTTGCTGTACAAGACATAAATTTTTAAACTCTCTCAAACGAGTCACAATGTGTCAAGTTATTAAGCCTAGTTTACACGGGCAAGTTTTCCTTGGCATTTGTCAATTTGGCAAGTTTCATTTGGTCATGTAAACGGCGAAAAATGGCAAGTTTTTCCTTGTCTTGACAAGTACATTTGTTTAAAAGCTGACATGCTAGCTTTTGAACAAGGCAAATTGTCAATGAAAAACTTGCCATTTTTTGCCGTTTACACGACCAACTATTAAGTTGCCACATCGGCAAATGCCAAAGAAAACGTGTCAGTATGAAATTGGTTTAAATTGTCAAGGGAAATTTGACAAAGAAGACTTATTTGTCATTTACACGAACAATTATAATTGGCAAGATATTTGTCAAATAAAACTTGCTCGTGTAAACGTAGCTTTAAACATACGAAATTAGATTTCTATTCTGTCGATAGCCCCAGTCCTTTTGCTTCTCGTCAGCTTAGTTGGATTAAAACGTGGTTAGTTTTTCAAGATCTTGTTCCGTTCCCAAAACATTTTTTAAGACATGCAATTAACTTTTTGTTTTATGAACCACAGGTTTATTGACACTCGGGAGGGCAACTTCGGACACAGGTGGAAAGTCACAAGTAACAGTGTTGCTGGTATAAACTTGTTTTATAAAGCCTCTTTATTCTTCTTGCCCATGGACACCTATAATTAAACTGCGCATGCGTGAATGCATGCTTTTTTTTTCATTTAGGGTTAATTCGTAGTATCTCTGTGAACCAGGAAGGCACGTCGATGGCTGTTGGTTTTTCAAATGGTTTTCTTTCTATAATTGATATTCGAGGAGGGATTTTAACCAGGCAGTGGCGAGCACACGAGGCAGAAGTTTTACAAGTAATGTTTACTAACACTTGTATTTGATGCCAAAACTTTTGTGAAATAACTTTTTAAATCTTGCCGTTCGTTATCAACGAAATCAAATTATTCCAAAATTGAGTTTGAGAACGAAAATCTCCAAATGATGTTACTCCGTAGTTTTTACAATTATTTTAAATGACAGGATAAAAAGTTTTTCATCATGGAAAACCATGTAATTGGATAGAGCCATGTAATTGGATAGCTTTGGCGGAGTGTGAAAAGAGCGTGAAGTGGAAAGAGTGCGAATAAAAAGAAAGGAAAGATGAAAATGAGAAAAACCTTTGCTATTTATAAGGTTTTAAAAGCTCAAAAGCGTTTTGGCAGAGTCGAATTTGAATTCGCACCTTTGGGGACCCAGTGAGTCCACAGCATTGAGGTGTTCCCTGTACGAGAACAATCGAGTTCTAATCTGTTTCAAGTGCTCCAAATATTCTTTATAACAATTTCACTTTTTTATCAAACTCGAGAATATTTCGTACACTTTCAACCTAAACTTGTTTTTTTTGTGCTAGTTCCGAGATTTCATGAAAGCAGTGCTCCGCGAATATCATTCAACTTATGATTTATTTTCAGGTAAAGTCATACACAGGTTCGAGTTTTGTGACGTCATCCTCGACGCAAAAGATGGAGTTGTGGGGATACGACGGCGTTTCATTGGCCTCTCTTCCTGTAGTCAATGGTAAGAAAACATTTTTTTAAGTAATTTCTAATATAGAAATAAAATAATTTAGGTTGTGAGATTTGCAAAGAGCTTGATATATATATATATATATATATATATATATATATTTCTTAAACTAGCTTTCT
>JAOBAZ010019013.1:0-13159 GCA_026546875.1 Pteroeides caledonicum | reverse complement strand
AAAACGTTCGGAACCTGTCTGCGGTTATCTGCGACAGTCTGCGACAGCTTAACAATTTTATGTGAACCAGGCTTTATTCAACTATTGACGTCACGACGCTAATCAGTTACCAGGAATGCCTGTTTTGACCGTGAGGCGCGCAATACAAACTTTGACACCGAAAAATAAGAGGAGGATGACATATTCGTCTATGAAGATATATTACAAAGTTGTTCAGGATAGCCGAAACTATAAGAAAATCAGAAAAGGCTAATAGTCAATAAAAAGCACTTTAATAGTCAATGCAGATCGAGCTGCAGATAAACTTTCGTGTTGACCACATTATCTCCTTTAGCGAGTCAAATGGTTATGTGTCGGAAGAAACGAAATTAAATTAAAATAAAATAGAATGTAGCTCTTTCTGGAAAAAGATTAAAACCTACTGATTTTTGAAGCTGCAACTTCGGCGTTACCTTAGACATACTTTGAAGATGTCTTGGATTAAAGACGAAGGGTTAGTTCCATTATTAATAAAAATTTTTAACAATCTATTATGGCTATGACACGTACTTTGAGCTTGCCTATTATATTTATTCTCCGTATAACAAAAAATTGATAAAATATTGAATAACAACCCAACTGTCTAACAGAGTTAAGGAAGACAGGCTTAAGGCGTTTCGACATGCATGGGGTGGGAGTTGTTTTTTTATTTATAATTGCCAATTGACCCCATGGGCAGGGAAGGGTTGAAAAAGACACACTGATTTGACCCAAAGACGGGACAGGTCTTTCTTGGGCAATTTGTGTTTAAATAACTTTATTGTTCATATATTTATTTATAATCTTATATTTACTGTACTTATTTTTCTCCTAATATGATTTGGTTCAATTAATTCAACATCAGGGGATTTTTGGTCATTGTCATATTTGATAAATGTTAATTGCGCAAAGCCTTAATTAACAACTGTGTACAGTGGTCGTAAGAATTTGATGTAGTGACTGTTTGTCAAATAATTTATAAAAATGATTTATTGTTGTCAAAAATTTAATACGGAACACCGTGTATGGAAACACTGATTGAGTGATTAATAGGTTATTCCCGACGCTTAATGGAAGAGTGATTTACTTCTCTGGTACTTATATTATACCTATATCTTATATATTATATATATTATATCCATATATTACCCAACTCACATATTTGCGTACAATACTATTACAGTGAAACGCAATCATGATTTGTTTCTGTCTTTGTTGTTTAATCACAGTAGTGTCTTCTGAAGAGAATTTACCTTTATAACCCATTGCAACCACCCTTACCACCTTCGTGTCTATGTTGTCCACGCTTGCAGAAAGCATTCATATTTCTACTGTTTACAGTAACATCTATTAACATATTTAAATAATCGTGTTTATCAAGCCAAATATTCGCCTCAAATAAGTACTATCTGCGCTTTTTCTTATGACAGTTTACAAACTTACCTACCTACCCACCTAATCACCTATATACTCATCCAGTCATCCACATCAACCGCCTACTCATCTACCTATAACTACCTACCTACCTACTGTATACCTACCTACCAACCTACCTACCTACCTACCTACCTACCTAACCCTACAAACAAACCAACCAATCAACCAACAAACCTACCTACCTACCTATCTACTGTATACCTACCTACCAACCTACCTACCTACCTACCCACCTATCTACCTACCTACCCACCCACCTACCTACCTACCTACCTACCTACCTACCTACCTACCTACCTACCTACCTACCAACCTACCCACCCACCCACCTATCTACTTACCTACCCACCTACCTACTGTATACCTACCTCAGCCACCTACCTACCAACTTATACCCACCTTCCTATTTAAAGCCTACTTACCTCTCCACCTGCCTGTCTTTATATTTTTTCTACCTATCTACTCACTTACCTATACCAATTTATATACCTATAAGCCTATTACTACCAATAAAATCCTACCTGCTCACTCTTGATGCCCCTACTTTCACACATATAACCATATCACGTGGTTTCCTGTCACCTAAAGCAATTTAATACGCAGTTATCAAGTGTTATTATAACATTACTGATTGCGGGGGTCATTTTATGACCTAATATCCTGGTTCATGCTTTTAAAACTTTTGTATTACTCTCTTCTAATAGAAATGTGTGATTTCCTTTCTTTCGTGTGAATACGACAACTCGGAAATAGATGAAGTGTCAGCAGTTTTACAAAGTGTGTTTTTCTAAGTCGCTCACTTTCATAAACTTTTAATTGGATTTCCCCGGATTAGAATGTGTTAAAATGATCCCAGTTTAGTGTTTTTGGGAGGAAATGTGTTAGTTGTTTGTGTTTGTAATATTACTATACTTTAAACGACCGTAGGAATCGTATATCTACTCGGTAAGAATCATTCTTAAGAATATAAATGTTTTAGAACAAGACATAATCGCCGAAAAACGCCCTGGCAAGGGTCTCGGCTCCCTTATTGCCGGACATATATCGTTGAAGAGATGACCTCTTTCTGGGGTTGGTTTTGTTTTAACATAACTTTTTTTTAAACTTTGGAGTGTTAGTGTAAGTTTGGATTTATATTTAAATTCCTTTTATATTTTCTAGTTGCTTTATCCGTTGGTAAGAAAAACCTTAAGGGATGTTATAAACCTTGCACTGTGAAAAGCAAACCCGTATGCGGCAACGATGGACGGAATTACACCACGCGGTGTCACTTGAGTGTAGCGAGATGTGAGGCAAGAAAATTTGGCCAGATTATTACCGTACAGAGCAATGGTACTTGCACCTTCTCCAAACAATTAAGCCCATGTGACTGGAGCTGTTCTGCAAAAAGACAAAAAATTGCGATTTGTGCCATCAATGGGAAGACATATAAAAACCTTTGTCAATTCAAAAAAGATAAATGCGAAGCAAGAAAAAAGAAGGCGAAGCCCGTTACAAGTAAATATTTACTTTTATTAGTTATTTAGAGTGCGTATGAAAGAAAAATTGTATTGTCTCAATCAAAAGAACCCGAAAAGCTGTAATTTAACTTGTTTTATCGATTTTTGATCCTGTGCTTCATTGAAGAGATGCTGACGGGGCTCACAAAGTTCCGTATGCTGCATAGCACAAAACATGATCGAGATCAGGCTTTTCCTAGGCGGTCATCCATCTAACTACTAACGCCGACCAACTGGGCTTAACTAACCATTTCTGCCACCCGTGCTCCTCTTATGGTGAAAAGTTGAAGTTTGTTCCGGAATGAATACTTGCATACACCGATATATAATATACACTTAAAAATTTGTCACGACTGCAGAAACTGTTTGGGTATCACCTAAATTTCCGAGTTCTGCATTTTTAGCATTTACTCTAGCTTTTGGACACTGATACAGTCTTGCTTAACGGTTGTGTGAAGTCATTCAGAACGTTCTGCTTTCTAAGACAATATATTTTGTTGTTTTAGGAGTCCCGTGTGCTAAGCTCAAAACAAAAACAAAATCAACATGCCGAAAGTTCAGCACTTGCCCCAAGGTATTTCGTCCCGTTTGTGGAAGTAATAACAAGACTTATAAGCACATTTGTTATCTCAAGACAGTCAACTGTAGAATGAAACGAAACGCCACTGGAATTAGGAAATATGTTAAGCTGTCCGTGAAGCACTGTGGCGTTTGTGGTCGTGCCAGGTTTTGTTCATTACAGTCATCGCCAGAAAAGTGTCTGTCGGTGAAAATTTGTGACCTCATGCTGAGACCTATGTTGGCATATGTGGGCAAAAAGATAAATGGTAAAGGCAAAAATGCGCAAAAGAACAAAAAACCGAAGAAGAAGGGGAAAGGGCAAACAAAAAGGGGGCTTTCATTGAAAGGAAAGAAACTTACAAAGAAAATAATTCAAGTAAAACAAGGGAAAAAAAAGAAGGCGAAAAAAATTGCTTACTCGAAGCTACGTAAGTTCATGGTTTGCGGATCCGATGGAAGAACTTACTCGAGCGTTTGCCATCTCCAAGTTGCGCAGTGCAACAAACGCAAAAAATGTCAGCGCTTAAGTATGCGCTATAAAGGTCCCTGCAAGAAATGAGGGTCGCCCCTTTGTTGCCGCATAGGTGCGCTTTGAACAAAAAAAAAACATAAAAAAGGTGTTAAATCTTTTAGTCGTTACTTTGTAGGTTGTTCTTGATAATACAATAATGTAATCTGTGTAGGCCAGCGGCCAACTCAATGTATAGCGACGAAAACTGTCTGAGATTCAGAACAGGGACGAAATTAAGAACTGTCATTAAATACACACTATCGTTTTGTGATTGGCTTAACCCCGGTTTATAACAGTTGTCGTGGCGTTGCTATCGTCAAATGTTAAGCAGACATTAATAGAATATTATTCTTCCTCTGTTAAAAGTACTCTTGATATAACGAAAAAAACAGTTCACAGCTTCTCGCAATTTAACTAGCTAACGGGTTGACCATCTTGAGCTTTCTTGGGAACAAAATGGAGTAGCTAAGCAGAGAGTTAAGAATCGCCGAGTTCTATAGGATATTTATGATTTCGGAAGTTTAAGTTGAGACACGTCCAAACTACGCCCACTTTTTCGACAACCACGCCTAGTTTTTTAACTCTTTCGATGAGTCGTTTGAAACAACATGATTTAACTCCGTATCGTCAAAATTTATGAAGTCATGACATTTTTTAAACGTTCTCGGTCTATGATTAGGAAAGGGACGCGAAAGTTAAGTCATGCGGCTTTTGGACTTGGTTCATTTTTGTTACCCGCACGACAAAATAGACAACCAGCCACGACGTCGGAGTTGTTCAAAGGCGGGTTAAACGATATAACCCACTGTTTTAGTTTGGTGTGTTAGAATGCACAGTTTTAGTTTAAATTCAAACCATAACTTTTAAACCAGCTATGTTAAACCGCAACAATTATGTTAAAGAGAAATAAGGTTTCGGAAAACAGGCCCCGATAATTTTGCTTTTTACTAACACAGGGTTCAGCTAACCAAGCTTTGAACAACCGACACCAGACGCCCAACTCCCTGTCGGTCTCTTTGAAGTTCATGTTCACTACAAAGCTTATAACGACGGAATGATTAGAGTAAGGGAAAACACGCAAAATTTTACAAAATTTTAGTCCTTTTAACCGTCCAATAACAAATCTAAAATCCACTCTAAAAACAAATATCAATTAAATTATTTTTAATCGAGTGGAATAAAGCCCTTTATGTATTAAATGTGTCTTCATTTGTAATTTACTTTCAAAGTTGTGCCTCTGAATATGTGGAGGTCGCCATATTGGTTTTTGATGATAACTTGGTTGCTTGACCCCTCACTTGTTTTCGTCCATTAATTATGACATCACTCTCATTACCGAGTAATTATTGATCAATGACAAATGCTATGGTCATACTTTGCTAACTATTTGAAAAAATTGGAGGTTACCAGCTAGTCCCACAACCAAGTTATGTCATCAAAAACCAAGATGGTCGCCCCCATGGATTCAGAGACTCAAATTTGAGAGTAAATTACAAATGAAGGATACAAACAAGACAATTTTAATGCATGCAGATCTTTATTTCACTCCAATTAGATGTATTTAGTAGATATTTGTTTTTAGAGTCAAGGATTCTGTAACTTTCGCGACCTTTCCCTGATAGTACAGTTACAAAATTTGAAGATAGAGAGTTAAATCAAATTTAAAGTGTATATGAAACGATGTCTTAAAAACGTTTTCTGAGTTATTTTACAGATTTTCGTTCACTTCTTTATTCAGATATTTCAATTTGCTTACGACGTGCACGGTTTTTACGTAACATTCATGCGTAATGAGTTGATACCAAACAACATACTAACGTTTACCATACTAGAAAGACTTCCAAAAACCTTATCTGTTTTATTACGTAACAATGGAGATATCTAACTTTCTCATTGTGCAGGAATGTGTGACGTAAAAACCGTGCATGTCGTAAACAAATTAAAATATTGCAATAACGAAGGAAGTAAACGAAAAACCTACAAATCATTTTAAGAGATCTTTCAGGTATATATGTTATTTACCGGCTGCGAGGTCTGGAAGGAAGAAAAACCGGACCGAGGTCATGAAATGGCTCTAAGCCGAGAGCCATTTCATGATCGAGGTCTGGTTTTCTCCCATTTGGACCGAGCAAAGCCGGTAAATAACGTTTTTATTTTTTTTCTTTAAGAAATTTTTGTTAAAGCAATCGTGTATTCAAAAGGTTGGGTAAATTTTTCAAATCTTATTGACCAAATTATATTTGTACGCGTGGTTTGCATACGCAATTATAAGTTTAAAATTTTACAACACTATATTTCGTATTTTGCTTGTTTTCATTGTTTAATTCTTCGGGATAATAAAACTCACTTTCAATGTGGCCTTTCGTCATGGCTATCCATTTTGGTTTGAACAATAAGAGGTTCAGTTGAAAAATATAAAACACAATAACAATTTTTGTTTCATATACACTTCTCAAAGAACTCAGAGAAGGTGGGCGTGGTTTGGGCATGGCTCAACCTTCACTCGCTGAGATCAGATAACTCTCCAATATAACTCTCTGGCTGTTCACTCTCCGTTTAGTCATACTTAGAACAAAACCCCTTCATGTATACTGCACAATTAATTCAAGTTTGTTCTAGCATGTAGAAACATGATGGTACACGGTGAGTGCTAGCCAGTGGTGAATTTAGAAGTCACAATAAATTGAAGAGATTGCAATTTAAAATACCTGTGCAACATTCCCCATTGGTGTGATATATTTTCTTTGAAGGTGTTAAACCAGTACGATTGTTATCGAGGTATTTCAGTAATTTTTCACCGGCCAGCCATGTAAGTTATATGACCTTTCTTCTACATACGAAACTGGTCAACAGCGTCCGACTCCGTACGACCTGAGAGCTACACGCATAAATTTTGCTGACTGATTTCCAGCGAACACCGTCGATAACTGGGAAGCAGTCTTCAAGTTATGGCTAGACAGTAAATGATTTAATGAACGTTTATAACCAACCTTCGATTGCCGTCTCTTACGCGACCCACTAAAGCCAAGTTCACATAAAATTAAAGGTGTCAGAGACAATCGCAGACTGTCTGCGTCAATCGGCAAAGTTGAACCATGTTTAACTTTCCCGATCAATTCCCGATCGTTCCCGGACAGTCTGCGACGATTTTGGGCTGGTCTACAACAGTCTGCAACAGCTTAATTAACGATTTTATGTGAACCAGGCTTAACGCACTCATCAAGTGAGGCCAGGCAATAATTGACTGAAAATGACGTCAACGAATTATAACCATTAATGATTATAACACGTTGGTCACATTTTACAAATTCCCTCCCACTCGTACGGGCTCATATTGTCAGCGGATATATAAAAGAAAATTGCTGGCGCCACTTTGTGTGAAAAGCAATTTTCTATCTGAAGTCCGCTGGAAAAATGAGCCTGTTGTACTGGGAAGAAGGCTCCACAAACTGCCAACGTAAAAAGTTTGCTTTATTTTGCAGTTGGGTGATCTTTTGATGAAGTTCACTTGAGCAAATTCCATGTCGTAGTTTAATTCCCCACACAATGAATTGATTGTGACCACATGCGGTCACATTTAATTCATGCGTGAATCACATGTGGTCATATTAATTTCACATATAATTCACATGTAAAAAACGGAACACAACATGTGGAATTTTCATAAGGTTAACTTATTTTTGCAGATATTTTGTACTTTAGATATTTTGATATGTATAGTCTTTAAAAGTAAAAAACATTTTTGAAGTTTTGTTGTCACATTTGTCAAACTCTTTGTGGTTTCAAAAGTCCTTTAAACCAATTCTATTTTTCTTGTCATGTCCCATTTACAATAAGTTACTTAGGGGCCCCTCTAACAGAGTGGGCGGAAAAATTACCCTTGAAGCCCCTACTTGAAAACCCGATCCTGAGTAAACCATGTTAAAAGAAGTTTGATTCAATTTGAATCAAACTGCGCGGACTTGAAATCTGGTCTAGTCCTCAAAGTCGGACTTGAAATATTACATGAAAAAATATTATACAAAATTACTGTAAGGTTTTGGTGACTAGTTTCAAAAATGATCATCATAAAAGTCACGTTTTCTTCATTACGCCTTTTATCAACTAGGATAACCCAGTAAGAAAATTTTAAATAAAGAAGTACAATGACCAAGCCATTAGACTCCCAAACTCTCATAAAACATTGAGAGAATGACTGTGAGGATGTAACGGAGACGAATAGTACAATACGGCTTATAGGTTGATAAAATAAAGCCAACCAGGTGCCCCTAAGGGATTTGCATTTTGTTTCTGACTGTGGCGGCCCATTTTCGTCGCCAGTCCGTCAAACGCAAATGGTTTTGGGAACAAGCTTGGAGCAAAGCGATTCGCAACCTCGTACCCAGGATCTTATCTCCGCTCCCAAGTTTGAGCGACTTGTCAGCTCAATAAACGACTCAAGTTCGTGGAACAACTGCTATATATGTGGAAGTATTGTAGTCGTACAAAGGTAAGGTGGAGCTGATCTACCAAAACAAACAGCTTGCTTTGCATACAACGACCAGGAGGCGACAGCCGTCAACCAACACCTTAAAATATTCACACTTAAAATATTCGCGACAATAATGCAACATATCAGGTCACGAGAGCTGACAATTTCATTACAAGGACTGTACAGTCGCTTTTGCGCATGTTTGGTCAAGACTATTGTATAGACCAGTATACACACATCTTAAAATTGCATAAGGTATCACCAGCAGAGAAAGATTTTTATGTTAGTGATTCACATTAATCACTTTTTTGTAAACATATACAAATGTACGAACGAGTTTTTATAACAAGATTAACAAAGGTATTAACAAAAACAATTGGTAAGTAAGAAGTATTAGAATTGGGGGTTGAAACTCCCGAGCGAATCCAGGGGTTGCCTCTAGTTGACTTTCCATATAAATGTCCTGGAATGACGTAGTAGTGACGTCATAGTGGGCTTTGACCAAGAAGAGTACAAAACCGAAGAGTGTGTTCAGGATTATGAATAGGATTATCATCATTAGGGTTTAGGGTTAGGGTAGGGCTAGGTTTGGCAAGATTTAAATTGAAAAAACGTTACATGGAAATTGAGTCCATTGGGGAGAACGCTTGCCTCAAAATTTAGCAGTTTTAAGATTTGGAGAGAAACTCAGGGTAGGGGACCTTCGCAATTCGCTTCTTTTGTTTGTGCATTGTTTCTAGAGACCCCTTGGGATAAGGTTGAAGCTTGTCCAGTTGGCTGTCCCACTGTCGCCTCTGGCTGCGCATCAATTCTGCTCATAAAAAAGGAGGACCCACAAATATAAAATCGCCAAACTTTACCATCTTAGGAACGGCGGTCTAGAAACCCGAAGGTGTGAGTTCGATTCTCGCTCTAGGGAACGATTTTTCGTTGTCTCAATAACAGTGTTAGACAAATATTGAAAAGTATTTACATGTCTCTGAGGATGATTCTGTAATAGAATTAGGAACTTTTTCTGCATTGAAATCCTGGTTTCTATCCATTTGGGAGAATGACAAACCAGAACAATGTTAAATATCCAGTTAGAATATCATATTTAACAAATTGAAAAGTTCAAAATGTAAAAAAACGTTAGTTTATAATTTATATGACTGACTTTACTTCCCCTTTAAACGTAGTTTATACGGCAGAATTATTAAAAGCAAGATAAAAAAATAGGGGGGCACTTAGTATTTAGGGATACCTACAGGGGAAAGGCTCACAAATTTCTGAGTATTGTAACGATGAGCTCCTAGAAAATCGTATACGCTATTACGAAATATTCACCCCCCTAGTCGATTAAACTAACTCCCCTTTTATCATTTTTGAAACGTAAAATTTCTTAATGAGAAAAGCTTGCCACCGAATTATGAAGCTTATCGCAAAATCTTTGACCGATATCCTTGTTTAAAATTCATGATTTTAATAATGAATGAAAAACGGAAATCAACATAAGCTACCCGGCGTGACGTCATTTGTGACATTAGTGCATAGTTATATTGTGAAACAACATTTGCTACATCATCCACAATGCTTTACTCGACTCCTCCCGATAAGTCGTGCAAGCAGGGTAAGGATAAATAACCTAAATCTATGGAAATTTCGTTGTCAATTATGTCACAAATGACGTCACACCGTTATCAGAATGTTGCCGCTTGGTGTTAGATACGAGTCTCCAGGTGATAGCAGTGATTATCACTCATTGGGCAACCGTGTTGAAATAAAGGTTTATACATAGAGAATATTACACGGCGGCGCGAAGATATGGATTTTATTTTCGAGTAGTGAAAGCTATATTTCACGAACGAGCGCAGCGAGTGAGTAAAATATTGTTTTCAACACGAGAAAATAAAATCCATATTTTCGCGCCGCCGCGTAATGTTCTGTTTATTATATAGTCGTAAGTCGGAATAGCGCAATGTGGTTGGCTAGGAAACACCACGTGATCGATAACTTCACTAGTGAAGATATAGAAAATATCTCACTGTGTATTTCTCAGTATCTCATTGTCTACTATATAATAAATACACATATGCTCGGAATTTGCTTTTTAGACACCTATATCTCCTTTAACATACAAATTTGGACGGTCAAACTTGGTCGCGGCACCAATTGCCTAATAATGTTAGTCATTGTTTAAAAAAATTAGACTGGCGTCATGTCTTGAATAATATCCCTCACTGACAAGTAAATTTAGTTAAACTCGATAAAACAATTTTCATATTTTACATCAAGCCCTAACCTTTTCATAAAACACTGCTTTCGCTCATTTAATAATTAAGGCTCATCTGCTGTCATTTCAGACAAATTTAGTCAAAGTTTCTCAAGTCAATTTAGAGGGGTATTTCTATTCAACTTTAAAATGTTACCAAGCAAATGCCTCATCTGTCAACAACAATGTTCTAGCCTTTAAATGCCTCACCACGCAAACATAGATTTAGTATTGACAGCATACAAATGTTCATGTGAAAGTAGTTAAACAATAAGTCAACCGCGTAAGATCATTGTTAGCGAAAATTCTCACTTTTTGAACTTGTTTAAAAGAACTTGGATAAACAGCATCAAATTGATTTCATTTTTGGCCGGGCGACGCATGCAGATATTTGCAGAAATATTTCTCGCAAAATGCGTGAAATTCGCGCAATGATCTCCATATTTGGTTATCCACGTGACCTACGGTCATTCTTACTTCCGTTTAAGGAGGGAAATTTGAGAAGATTTTGGATTTTCGAAGCAACTAAATCTATAATAACTCTTTCTCCGGTTCGTCTTTCATTCCATTGTTGGCCGCAGACACCTTGCCCTTTCTTGGTCGTCTTCTCTCACAAATATCCAGTGATTTTGTTGTATTTTCTAGGTTTACAACTCAAAAGGTAAGTTCCTAATATTTTTTATTAGCAAACATCGTGCACTATCAACAAACTGATACACTCACTGCTGGCCTTACATTCGCTTTCTCTCTAAAATATTAGGGTAATCTTGTAAGTAAACAGTCAATACGAAATCTGTTTGTTCGTTTTGGTGCTGTGTAGTATTTCGTTTCGAGTTTACATCGAATTTAGCTTTTATAGTACACCATATCGAGTTAAAACATTAAAAATGTATGACATTCAAGCGGTTTCGTCGTTTGTTGACTTTTCTCTTACACGAGCGTGTGTATTTAAGTTGCGAACCGTTAAATTATTAAACTCGTCGTCGTTCTGTGGACCATCTGTTACCGCTCTTACAAGCTTTGCTTTCAGTACAACCAAATTTAACAATCAGTTCAGGGAAATCTATGTATGTTTTAATTCTCGTGATAATCAAGATGACCTAATGTTTATTACTTAGCCAGCAAGACAACATCTGTTGAATCGATAATGCCAGAACTCTTTAAAGAGTAAACACTTCGCCTGTACTTTTGCCAATAAAACGATGTTACGAATCAACAAACGACCTCGAAGCAGCGAACACTTACGTTCCTGTGGAGTTTTTGCAAAACAGTCGAACTGAATTTGGAACAATGAGATTAACAATAACAGTTTTTGATAACGATAATGAATTTTGCCAACATAGGATTTCATTTATTTGATTTGCTTATATTCACGGAAAGTTATAATATTTTTTTACTGCAGTTCAGTTTATTTAACTAAGAGAAAGTATGAGTTATTACAACTTTTATGTTGTGTTAGACATGCTGTTTTTATTAGCAAGCGGAAAAATTTCCAAAGGCCGCACCATAGCAAACTTTCATCACCTCTATTTCGTTTGAAATTGCTATTTTAATTTCAACAACATGTTTCATTTCACGACATATATTTTCTCTAGCTAGCCAGCGAAAGATTTGCGAAGTTCCACGGTGTACGATTACAAAATATACGCACGACTTCTGTTTCCAATGCCCCACTACCCGCTGCTGTACAGTGTGATGTTTCTTTCTCGTTTTCTCTTCTCGAGCGTTGCTTTTGCTAGCGGCACTTGACAAAGAAGGGGCGTTTAGGATTTTTAATAGAAATCAAGATTGAAAATTATATTTGTCTTTGTAGACATGTATGGGTGTGTATCCCTACGTTCGATAAGTGTTAATAAGAGATTACTATAACTTATCCTCTCATATTGCATACCAGTCATATTTTGGGACAGTTTAACGCATTCGCCAGACGAAACATTGACCCATATTTGGCATTTTGTGCACGCAGTTAAAGGGCCAGTATTTAACTCTCCTCGTTTCAAGCGCAAATGTAGTCATTCATTTTTGAAAATTGCTCCACCAAAATAAAAGAGTTGGGAACGTGCAGTTGTCTCTGTTTTATCGTAATTTTCCGATGTTTTTGACCGAATTGCAACTGTTGCTTGCGTTAATTAATCCAACCATTCAACTCGTTGACGTCAAACGGGCGATTCAAACCAATTTTGGACTTTAAACAACATGTCATTAGCTTCAACACCAAGTTCATGGTGACGCGAATGACAGATGGCTTTGAACTTGCGTTGTAGAGACAGAAAGCCATGTTGTTTGATGATGGACAAAGATTTTGTTATAGCCGAAAAGGTTCACGAATCTTGCGCACGTGATTACGGCGGAGAAGGTGGAGTAAATATTATGCCTATAATTAAACCTTGTATATATAAATACACATATGT
>JAOBAZ010018902.1:2396-13160 GCA_026546875.1 Pteroeides caledonicum | reverse complement strand
AAGTTCATAGAAGTTTAAAGTAAAGAGAAGTTTTTTTAAAGTAAGTTCATTGTTTTTACACAGGTATGAGATTTTCACCCTATGGCAGCCATAGTAGCATGTGTGTGCGATCGAATGTGTGTAAACAAGAAATAACTCAAAGAACAAAGCAGAAACAATAGAATAAAGAACAAAGGAAAAATCTTTTATGCGCTACAAGATAAACACTTTACGGATATGGTTTATTTGATAGTTTACCACTGTTTTGTTATTTTATTTTACTGATTTACCTGTTCCTTATTTCTTTATTTCAGCTTAGTCCGAGTGATACATCAATAAAAGACAATTATAGTCGAGAGTTAGATGAGGCCAAGGAGGATGCACGGAAAATGAATGCCGCAATTCTTTCCTCGGTATGGATAATTTTTTAAAAATATCGATGTTATTGCGTTTTAAATAATTTTGATACTTCATCTAACAATAAACTATTGTGTTTACAGGATGCGACAAACAGTGACGAAAACGCGAAAAAAGAAAATGATAAGGATCAAAAAGTGATTGTAAGTTGTACTGATTTAGTTTTATTAACCGTCTATAAAACTACCATTTTAAGTTGTATTGATTTACTTCTATTAACCGTGTATAAAGCTACTATTTTTTACCAATACATGTATTTAGGTGCTTGTATAGTTCTCATTTTTATAGTATTTCATTTGTTGATAAGTTTTAATTACATGTTTTGCCTTTTTCATTGCTATTTTTACTTTGCTATCAAGTTATCTTTTTTATTTTATTGTTTTTTTTTGACTTTGACTTATTATGATTTTGCCCCTCCCATAATCCTTTACATGAAAGTGAGCACGTTGCTGGTCGATGTTAAAAAATGCCAAATGATCATCATCTCTACCCCACTCTTCTGCCAGGATTACACACTGTTGGTTTCAGTTAGACACTTCCCTCAGTTATAAGCAAAACAATTTCTTTTTTGACCCTTAGTTTGCTCTGATGAGGAGCCGTCGGTCAAAACGTTAGCAACACTTTTCACAGTATATCAGTTTTATCACTGTACTATCTACGCAACACGTTAATTTGGAGACTTTTGATTTGAATTAATTGAAGCCTCAAAAATTTGAATTTTCATTTTTACGAAAACGAACTACATTTACATGTTTAAGAACTATTGACCATTGGTTTCTTTTCTTTTAGCAAAAATATTTCAACCAAAAGTTTGGTTTGTGTCATAGTTTACTTCTTGTCGGGGCGTGGTCTCAAGCCCAGAGTATCATGGAGAAAATGCCGAAATTTGCTGCAGTTAGCGAACAAAAAGTTGTAGAAGCATTGTGTGAACTAATTCATGCTTTGATAGAACCAATTTATCGACAGTAAGTTATTACAAATAATATTACAAATTAGAAATAATCTATTCAGCCAAAACTTGCAGTGGGCTATGTAAATGCCGCTGGGAAAAATCACTTATAATTAGGTAAATTATAATAAGTTTTTACAAGTGGTTTACATATACTTTCTTGAACTTTATAATTGATTATTGGGATTACTGAACAGTCCGTCCAGGTGTGGTGCAATACTCCTTAATTGCATGTATTTTATCAGCTTTCTTTTTTTGTGATAAATTTACAGTCAGAGTTTTTTATGTGAAATGAATTTTTTTAGTATAGGCTAGCAATGCGCTTGCAATTTGAATAAAACATGCGCGAATGAAGAGGTCTTTCAGAATAGGCATTTCGAAAATATTTTTGAGCACAGGAAAATTCGGTTGAATGAGGTACGAGAGGAAATCATTTTAAATTGTTGAACGGAACAGTGTGTCCGGTGTTGAGGTGTTGACATACTAAACAGTCTGTTTAATTCCATCATTTGCAGTTATTTCCTGTTGCTCCTTCGAAACTGAACACTTGGTTAGCAAAAGTCTATTAAAAATAGCTAACGTGACTTAACTACCTTCTTGATACATTATTGACCGTAATTTTTGTCCTATAAATCTAGGCACTCTTCCAAAGCTGCTCGTGGCAAACCATTTTCACCTAATACTAAAAACGGCCCAACGCCATGCACAAATTTTACCGATCTTCCTCAGTACGTTTTTCCAATGCTTTATAATCTTGGACCTTACTTGTCATCGGATCCTATTTTGATGGCAAAAGTGATAAGAGTTGGTAGAGCATTTTTAAAAGACGTAAGTTTTATTTTTGTTCTACTTTCATCTGAAGTTTGGGTGTGTATATTAAAAGGTTTGTAAAGCTTTTTGAATGACTCAAATAAGTTTTATTTTTTTATTATAATAGTATCCACATGTCGCCCATGCTCATGAGAAGGATACCAAACTGGTAATGTAATCTTACGTGTAATGAAACCTTACGTCATCAGTAATCGTACGACCATTCAAAGTTAGTTTATCAAATCATACCAGTAAAATATCATATTCAAATAGTAGAATGATAGTCAACTGCGCGATGTGTGTGAGAGCAGATATGTTGTAAAGCTTTTCGCGTATTTGGCAACTCACCATTATTTAGGTTATTTGGTTTTGTGTGTCATGACTATGCAGCACATTTTTGGTAACTTAGGTAAGACAGGTCCTTAACGGGGCTCATTTAACCTGATTTTATATGAGAAGTCGATTTATTTTTTTTGGACTTATCAAGTGAAATTGTTTCAGCAAGTCATCAGTGCAATCAATAGAACACACTATGTTGCATATAATAGTTACCCAAGATTATCGGTGAACATTCACCGAAGACAGAGTATTATTAGTCAATGTTCACCGAAGACAAAGTGACTATCACTGATTGTTTCCTGCGGCATGAAATGGTAAGGTAAATAATATTTAAAGGTCAAATGCAATAAAAAAATCTTGTCTAATTTTTCTCAATCATGTTAAAGAAAATAGTAATTTAAGACCACTGATAAAATATTTAATAGTTTCCAAGTTGTCGAATGTTTTTGTATGTGAAAATCGTACTCATGATGACGTCGGGAATTGCCTTCGGGTTTAGTCAAAAGTGACGTCATTTTTGACACTGGGCAAGTTTTATTATCACATCCTTTTTCTAGAAACTCGTTTCCACTGAACAAAAGCGATATGTTAAACGAGCATTTACTGTACTTGAGTTTCCACAGAGAAAAAATGTTCTTACTTTGTTTGCACCTTTTCTTATGATTGAAAAAAAATTAAATATCTCGTGCTCCCTTCTGGAAAATGCCATTTAACTCCTGATACGAGTTTCCGAAGACTGATATACTTAATTAACACTCGCTTTAAGTTAAGACAAAAACATTTTTGGTTGCATTCGACCATTAACAATTATTCGCCGAAGACCTCATCTTGAGGCCAAAACGAAGTCGAGGTAAATATTCCTCGATGGTCACCGAGACTGAGAAGATTTGTGTTGTGTTTTTGCACTTGGATTGTTTATTATGACACGAAAAACTTCTTTAAAATCGCTTATCGCCTTGTCAGTAAGGCCGGATTTCCATGGATTTTCAAATAAAGCAGTGAAGTCGATTAATTCCAGAACTGAGAACTATGAACTACAGCTGGAAAGTAATACTTAATATGGATGATCAAAATACTCTTTATTTTTGAAATTTTACTAATTATGTTAAAATAGCTCAGTTTTTGTTATTTTATAGCCCCGTCTATACTTTAATTTTTGCTAAGATTTTTGTCGCTATCTTATGGTTTCGATTAATGTTAGTCAACAAACCGGTCAGCAGTATGTCCCGTGGCCGCATCATAACTCCCAACATCATTCAAGAGCAGATTTTGGCGACAAAATTTGCCGCACAGATTGCTAATGTACACGAGCCTTAAAGATGTATTTTTTGTTTTTAAAAATTGCAGGGTGTGGTGTGGAATGGTCTATTTGATCTGGTTAATAAAGTATTGTTCCCGTCCTTATCTTTACTTGAGTGTAATCCTAGTATAGCCGAAGAAGTTTGGATGTTGTTGAAAGCGTTTCCATACAATATTAGGTAAGTTAATTTTTCGTTCTTAAACTTTGAAAATTGTATAATAAAGAAAACAGGAAATTTTTTGCTATCTAACTTAGTTGCCTTGAAAATGTTTTGCAGACGTTGTTTTGGGAGCACTGTTGTCATGTGACTGTTCGCTGCTCGGTTGGTTAGATACTTTAATACGTGATAATGACCTGGGTATAATTACTCAGTCACAATATTTGCCATTGAAATTATTGCATGTATTAGCAGCAAATAACAATATAATGAATACAAACTAGAACAACGAACTGGACTTCAAAAATCGTGCTTATTCCCATTTCCAGTGTGCCTTTCACATCCAAGCAGCTGCGAATATCACAATTGTTATAAGTAAAAATGATAAATAGGTAGCCGTAAAAACTTATAAATAGGTACAGTGTACACCGCTATATGTGAATTACGAGAACCCTTTCTATGAATTTTATTGCATTTCACCAAACATGTTTGTGATTTACGTTATAACTATTGGAAGTAAGATGCATCAAAGGATGTAAGATCAGCTGACCATGCTTTGACCTGAAGTCTTCCTAGAGTAAAAACCGTGGGTGTTCAACACATTTTGCTCTTTAACTGAGGCAATAATGTTCTTTGACCCACTTATATAGTTTAAACAAGCTAAGAAATAGCGAAATAACAAAATGCCAAATGTTTGACAGAGTTTTGTTTACACTTGCAGTATAAGTTACAGCGCATGTGCACCAGAATGGGTATCGCGTTGACGGTCAAAGCATGCGCAATAGAAAACTCCTCCAGCAACGACGCTTAATGCTGCTCTCACTGATTAACTCTGTTTGTTTTCTCCAGGTATTGTTTATATGGGCAGTGGAAAAATTCCTCATATAATATCCACCCAAAACTTGTTGATGCAAAAGCCAAAACGATAAAAAGGGCAAAATATATTGCCAAGTTAGTATTCAAATATTTGTCAGATAGAAAGTTATTAATTAGGTGTTAAAAAATGTTTAACTAACAAATAACGTCAAAACATTGGGTATTTTTGGGTCTCAAATATTTGCAAAATAAAAATGCTTCCCAAATCTTATTTAAGTAATCACTTAACGTTACTCAGTTTAATGATGAGTTTAGAATTTTTTTTAATCTTAATTATTGTGGTTATCAAATATTAATTTTCAAAAATCACCACCGTTTTTTTTCTATAAAAGACGTTTAATATTCGCAAGATTTTTGCGTATCTCCTCCCAAGCTCACTCGTTTCGTTTGCTTAATTACCTAGGGGAGTTGTTTTTTTGGATGTATGAACATTTTGTTCTGGACTAACTGGGAACGAAAATGTATAGTTGATACTGAGGTGACAGTAATGTTGTATAAGAAGCCATTCAATTTCCACATTTCATCATTTAACATTTTTTATACAGACGTTTGTCAAAAGAGAACGTTAAACAGTCAGGACGACAAATTGGAAAATTAAGTCATGGAAACCCCGGCGTTCTTTTCGAATATGTAAGTAAAATGTAGATTAACGCATGTGCCGCACTGCCGGCCACAAATAGAAACCTTATAAAAAAAAATACTCTGATCTTTTTAATCTGTCATCTTGAAGTAAACAATGATTTCTTTGAAACTTTTTAGATTCTTAGTCAAATTCAAAAATATGATAATTTTATTGGACCAGTGGTTGACTCCCTGAAATATTTAACCCCAATGGCTTATGATGTTTTAGCATGTATCCTTTATCTATGATGGTGGTTTATTGAAGAGTTGTTTTTTTTATATTAGTCCTGTGTACTCCAGATATTGTTCTGATTTTGTATACATGTCGAAGGACTTACTCCCACTACCGCAACCAAGTTGAAAAACGTTGATTTACGCTGTTCTTGTACGTCTGCCAACAATTATATCATTTATGAATATATAACTGCACTCATAAATATTTAAAAGAGTTATATACTGAGAATACGGTATATAAGTCGGTTATTTACTCGAGGAACCGAAGGTTTCAAGGTACAATAACGGAGTTATATATCAAGTTACAGGTATCTTATATCGTTGTGGAGGTTCTCTCCAACAAGATAAGTGCATCTAACAAAACCGACCATATATAATGTAAAAGAACTACTTATCTTTTTAGTATTTGGTAGCGTAACTTATAAATTTGTTTTTGCAGGCAAATCCAGTTCTTCATTCTAAAACTAATTTCAGAAAACGAGTGGCAAAGTGACCATGGTATTATGAATACGCAAGACTCAATTATATGAGTTTTTTACATTTATTATAAATTACTGGACGAGTTTTGTCATGCTGTCGATAATTATCAGGGCCCAGGTTTGTGTTATAAGCTGCTGGTACTATAGATGAAACAAACCGAGGCCTTTGTGAATTATTGATATCGGGCGAAGGCCAAATCCGATAATTGCTTTATTATTCATTAACGCTTCAAATTTTATTTTTTACGCAAATACCTATTTCTCTTTACAAATATCATAGGCTCTTACCAACATATAACTGTTTTCGCTGACAAAAAACCCCACAAGCTCTTACAAATAACCTCAAAATATAACTGTTTCCACTGGAAAAAATCACAGGCTCCCATCAATGTTCTCAAAATGTAAACTGCAGGCCAATAGTTTAAAGCCACCTTTTTTTAAAACAAAAGCAACAATGGATTTGAAATCTACTTTCATCAAAATATCCATCTTTTCCAGCTGCTGGCCAAATCTTTCTTTGCAAAGCTTTTTAGAGCTCGAAGTTAACAATTTTTGCTATTCACTATTCAAATAACGGAGTAACATTATTTATTTACAGTAAAACAACTTTCACTCTCTAATTTACTTTATCCCAAGCACCGAAATTATTTCTAGATTTCTAGTCACTCATGAGGTGATTTTCATCGAAAATCGCCGAGACTGAGGTAGATATTATAGTACAATTTCTTCGTGTAATTAGCCATTTTGGTTGAAAAAAACCCAAGATAGACATGTCGTTTTCAGTCTCATATTTTTTTTGGTATTGTGTTGTAGATTGCCGAACAAATTGTTAAAATAGGAATATAACAAAACGCTTTACACCTTGGAAGATCGAATCTCGTACTTTGCTGCCAATTTGTTTCCTTCATTTGTTCAGTTTCTGTCCAAAGAAAATTATTCAATTTCTGTCCAAAGAAAATTAACAAAACTACTTCGACCGGCCGAAGTTTGGAAAGCATTATGAACTAGTCAACCTATCAAACTGCTGAATTGCAATTTATCACTAGCCAAATCTTACTGTTAGTTAAATAGAGGGGAACATTGCGTCTGTTGGTTTGACAAAAATGTTTTTATCTAACTACGAATTCAGTGAAAGGATACAATTTAAATTTTATTCGACCAAATTTTGGTTTAATTATATGAATTGAAACAAGTGACAAAATTATTTAATGTTTTTTCTTTGATTTGTACACTAAACTAACTTTAGCCCCCATTGAACTACTAGGTAATTCAGTTTACCCGAATTGAAGAATGCCCAATATTGGCCTACATTTCAGTAATTTTACACCTAATTTTTATATATTGTTCGGCAAATCGTGAATTTTTGTCACGTAAATTTTTTTTAACCAATTACGTCAGATTGTATAATTGAAGCTTTAGCAAACCCTGAAAAAGAAAGGTTAAAGTTGGATGACACCAATATTTCAGAATGGTTGAAAAGTAAGTTTTTTTCAAAGTTTTTTTATCATATATTCTCAGTTTGAATCAACATAGTTGGACATTGAGCAGTGGTAGCAAGTAACGATGTTTTATACTTTGTTCTGGTTTAACGTTCTTTTTGACAAGTGGCCAGGTGGAGATTGGCCAGACGTGTACTTTTTTACTAATCGTTTTATGATGTAGGATTTTACTTCGTTTTACTGTATATAGTAATCAATCTGCCAATAGTGCTGTTACTTCAAGTATTTTAAGTGTTAAAAAATTGGAGTCCGCAACGAGATCGAATCATCTTACTGCTCTATTTGCTTGTCTATTATAGCCCAGCTATAGTTGGTTAACTCTTAACAGAGTTCTGTTTTTATTAAATATTGACTTCGAGGTATTTTTAGTAACCGCTAGGGTGATTTGGTTTTAGGTCTTGCTGTTTTTTGTGGAACTGTGTTTAAGAAATATAGTATTGAATTAAGTGGCCTTCTTCAGTATGTTGCTAACCAATTAAAAGCTGGGAAAAGTTCAGATTTGCTTGTGTTGAGAGAAGTTGTTCAAAAGATGTCGGGAATTGAAATCTCTGAAGAAGTAACAATGGATCAAATTGAAGCTTTATCAGGAGGCGAAATGTTGCGAGCAGAGGTATATATTTACGATAAGTTCAATCTATACTAATAATGTCCTTAATATTATATAGTAATACTAGAAGTTACTAGCGCAAGGAAAGTGCTGCCTTGAAGGATGCACAAACTGCATGCTAATCTGAGTTTTTATAAGTTATTGCGTTCTAAATTTTCGATATGGGTCATTGGTAAACGTAGCGACGTACACGCTATAAAAATATTGGATATTGGAAAAAAATGTTGAAAAACCTGTCGGCGGGGCCGACAGGTTTTTCAACCGAGGCCTCCGCACCCCAAGGCAACACACTAAACGCTTGCCAAACGATCATCACTGACCACCTACGTAAAAACAAAGTACCTCTATACAAATCAGTTTACAGTGATTTCAGACAATTTCTCATTTTAATGTTAGGTTTAGGGTTAGGAAAATATGCAACAATGCTGTTTGAACGTCAAAATAGGGACCATCAATGTGTAGGTCAGATATAACTGAACCTTGAAGATCCTTCCCATAATTTACTAACCAAATTTGGTTGTGGTGGTTGTTAGCTTTTGTCTCATTGACAAGTCTCAGATCAATATATTGTGCCTTGACGGCCTCCGCCACAATGGGCAGATCAATAAGTTTTTTTTCCTCAACGCGCTCGACAACAATAGACAGGTCAATGAGTTTTTGTGGCTTAACGGCCTCCACCACAATGGGCAGATTAATAAGTTTTTCGGTGAATAGTGTCGGATATCTACCGAGACAGCGTCGAGGTAGGTATCTAGACACTATATATCGACACCAAGTGTCGACGAAACAAAATGGCTTCCCAGTTTATTTTGGTTAGAAAAAGAATAAATTAATGAAAATACTGTATAAATAATGGTTTGAATGGTATATGCTAAGCGATTATTCACCTCAGTGTCAGTGAGTAGCTGGGTAGATATCCAACTCTATTCACCTCAACCTAACACACCATGACTTCATAATGACATAACAACAACATTACATTTACAACATCATAACGTAACACACGATAGCGTCATAACGTGTCATGACTGGTCAACTTGAGTATGAGGACTTTCTCTCAAAAATTGGAATACAGATTCAACATTTTTAGTTATTGTACTTTCTTACAATGTTTGACAAGGGCGTTTGTCTGAATCATTAAAGCCTAGTTTACACGAGCAAGTTTTCCTTGACAAATATCTTACCAATTATATTTGTTCGTCTAAATGAAAAATAAGTCCTCTTTGACAAATTTTCCTTGACAATTCAAACCAATTTCGTTTAACCTTCAAATCAATCTGTGTAAGAAATCTTTGGCCATGAGGTTATATTTTATACTGTAATGTGTACCGTTTGTACCGTATAATACACTGTATTTTTTTCAAATAACTTTTTCGTTTGATAGGGTGGTTGGTTTGGCCAAGTGAGAAATACTAAAAAATCTTCTCAGCGATTAAGGGATACCTTAATGTCTGCTGATCTTGCCTTTCCTTTGTGTATTCTTATGGCTCAACAAAGGAGTTCTATTATATTTTTTGATAAACCTCAAGACAGACATCTTAAACTTGTCGGGAAATTGTATGATCAGGTTAGTGCGATCATTTTTTCGATACGCACAGAAAAAAGGTGTGAGTTACTTTAAATACATTGTCCTATACACACCGAGAAGTCTCACAAGCCGCAGCGGCGTGCTTTCGAAACAAGCTTGGCGCAAGTTGGTTATCAAGTTGAAACAAGGTTGTTAGTTCATCAAGTTACAGCTACAGGCTTGTGGATATCAAGTTGTTGAAAAGTTGATGGGATCATATCAAGTTGTTAGAACAACTTGTAACAAGGTTGCAGGATTAAACAACTTGTTAACAACATGATAACGAGTTGCTGTATTTTGTCAACAACTCTGGAATAATCCTTGCGAGAATATCGTGGATATCGTGACGGAAACTTCCGTCCTCTTCATGTATGGGCACGAAGGAGCGGATCGTCAAAATTCTTCAGACAACTCGAAATTTTTACCCTAACGCAATAAGGACACACAACAATGTTACCGAATCATTACGTACATTTGCATTATTTTTTTTAACATTTATTTGTTGAGTGCTTTTCACACACATTTAAGCGGGAACCGAGGTCTGGTATGGATACAATGTTTTCTGTATCGATACCCGACTTTGGTTTCCCGTGCAATGTCCCTACTCTCGTTCCCGAGAGTGAGATGCTTAAAGGAAAAAGAAAAATATTCATACCATGTTCTTAAATATTTTCCTCTTTCCTGTTTTTATTCCCACCATTTTTTTACATTTTCATATACCCCTTGCCAAATGACATAATTATTTCGTCTTCGTCATTTTTACAAAACTCGTCGTTTTTTGTGATTAATATCCTCATTAGTAATGATGTGGAGCTCATGTTGTTTATTTTTCAGTTTATCTTTGTTTAATATATAATAAATAATAGTTATTAAATATTGTTCGGAGAGATAAAGGGTGATTGGTTACCGATGATGTTGCTCGTATTTACC
>JAOBAZ010018901.1:0-21077 GCA_026546875.1 Pteroeides caledonicum | reverse complement strand
GCAAACAGCCCACCCACCTAAACACACCTACTTATGAATCGCAACTATTTTATTTATCGAGTGCCCAGGGTTTTGTCTTCACTCTCGATGCCCTCGCACGGAGAAAGGTTTTTGGAGCGAGAGCGGAGAAAAATCCTGGGTACGAGCTTGCCCATCTACCCGCATAACTAACCAACAAACCGAACACCATTCAATTAACCAACCAGACAACAAGCGAAAAAAATGGTGTAATACCTGTGATAAATTGGAACCGAATCTAGCGCGGAACTTTGGCCTTTGAACGAGTGGGATATGAGCCTGCATGTTACTATTGTCAGGTAATTCACCATGATGGGCAGCCTCATTTTTAAAGGTCGCCTTGCGGGATCTCCTGCGCCTACATAAGCAGATCCAAACAACAACTATCAAGAAAAGCAGAGGGACACCCGCACCAATTCCAATTATCAACCACATTTTAGTGTTTGTCTGGTGAAGAGCAGTTGTAGAAAGAGACGGTGTACCTGAAAATTATGGTTAAAGAAAATAATTGTTAGAGGAAAACTATGGGCAAATATCTATTCGTTTTTTACAAATCCTAAGGATATAGATAGTTGGTTTTCACTATCACTTTTTCATTTACTTCTTCCGTATTTTCTTAGAGATTCGAGTCTGATGTTCGGCGTCTCAATTTTTACTTGTCAGCGGAATTTTCATCAATTTATGACGTAGAATAATTTATTCGTTAATAAATGGTAATTATTCACTAAAGTCGAGGTAAATGTAAGCGAACGTTTAGCCGAGGTGAATGTTCGCTCACATTTTGTCGATGTAAATGTTCGCTTATATTAACCGAGACTGAGGTAAATAATTATTATAGTATTTTTTATACTGTTCGGTGCTTTTGAAACTCGATTTTCGATATTTTTCAATTTCTTCTTTTGTAACATGTGAAAATTGACTGATCGCCACTAGCCGGTGAATATAACGTTTTATGATGAAAGTTTTAGCCGATGAGAAGCCTTATATTTTTATTTTGCGTCCCCCCTCCTGCAGACTTGTCGACCCCAAAACAAAAACCTGAAAATCCCTCGCTCTTTTTACCATAGACTCACTTGGTTCGATAGGCAGTACCAGAACATGAAATGTTTTTTCTCTTGGGCCAATTTCGTTTCTCGCCAAGCAGGTGTAAGTCATCGTATCGGCCTGCGTAACATTTTTGAGAGTCCAATATATTTTAAACCAGCGGGCTGTTACACCCAACTCATGACCGTCCTTAATTTCCCCTGATATGTTGACGCGTACACGACCTTTAGTACCATTAGGAAACCTCACCCACTTGTACAGCTCAAACGTTGGCTTTGATAAAGACACAGCTTTGCATTGAAAGACGACATCTTCTCCTTCATAAACTGTCTTGTTCATTATAGGTTGTAAGATCGGCTTCGACCGAGATTGCTCTAAAATGCAAAATATTATTGTCCTTTATTATAATTATTATTATGCATTATAATCTATTATTACCCATTATTGTTCATTATTATCCATTATTATAATTATTATTATTATTTATTATTATTTATTATTATTCATTATAATCTATTATTACCCATTATTGTTCATTATTATCCATCATATAATCATTGTTACAGTATTTTCCCATTTTTACAGAAAACTTTTGTCACGTAAAGGAGTTACCTGTGACTTTCAAGGTATAATAAAAGGTGACGTTGCCACGTGAATTATTTACAAAACACGTGTAGTTGCCCATGTTGTCTATTTCTAGTGATTTTATTTTAAGAATTTGTTTCTCTCGAGAAAAAAATACACCTCCAGAATCATGAATGAGTTTTCCATTGTGGAACCACTCTATAGTCGGTTTAGGCCTGCCAGTGACGATACACGGAAAGCTAATCGTCTCGCTCTCTCGGGCATTATGATGCCTGTTCTTTTTCATCTTTTCCAGATCTTTAAATTTGGGTCCTGGTAAAACATGCACCACGTAAGTAACGGCAAAAAATGAATTTAACCCTATATTGCATAATGTCCACTTTTAGTATTTTACTCTTGTTAATGCGAGATGATTTTACTCGACATTGGGAGAACCTCTATGCAATAAAGGGTTAATAAACTATCTCCAGTAACCCTTTATTGCATAATGTCTACTTTTAATATTTTACTCTGGCTAACGCCAGATGATTTTACTCGACATCGGGAAAACCTTTATGCAATAAAGGGTTAAACCAAATGGTAACCTTTGACTTGAATGAAAAAAGAAATACCGGAAAACTTATCGTTCTTTTTGGTATCCTAACTTTTTATTGTGGTAAAAATCAAAACTACTCAATAACTTTTTGCAATTTTTCAACATATCTCTTTGTTTTCGATCTATATGTATTTCCAAATATGTATGCACGTCACGACCTCACATTCACCATCTTGAATCAAATTTCGACAAATTTTGGTGGTCCAAATCTGGCATTCAAAATTGGTTGTGGGTAAGCGGATCTTTACGGATTTTAAAAGTACTTAGAAAGTTCATTAATAACTTATAGAACACGTTTTAATTTACCTTTATATTTTCGGAGATACACAGTCTAAACATTCTTGGGGGACTGAGGAATGCAGATGTTCACACAATTTGGAGTAATTTTGCCTTTAATTTCATGCTCCAGGCATTCGTACTAACCAATGTCAGTTCGGAGAAATAATTCGTAGCTCAAAATCGCTTGTAAAACGCTACGTTTCCACCGCTGCTAAGTTGAAATATATTTTATATGAAATAAGTTAAAATATATTCCCGAGTTCCAGTCCCCTAACCACGACAAAAATTTTTCAAGAATGCTGTTTACCGTCATGTATTTCAAAAAGTATAGAAGTAAATCAAAAAGTGTTCTATAAATTATCAAATAAGTTTTGAGCTTTTTTCAAATCCGTACAGATCTCGCAAGTGATACAGGCAGTTTAAATCAAGACATGTTTAGTAGTCTAAGAACACTACTGCAAAGAAAAAGTCTTCAAACTATTAACATTCTGGGTAATATGGAAAATTCAAGAATAAAAATAAAAGTATCTCTAAAATGGGAAATTGTAAAAATATTAAAGTACGTTTATTCACTCTTTGCAAGCTAGCAAGAGCCCCACCAGAGAGACATTTGTCAGAATATTCCTACATATACAGGATCCCATGGAGGGACCTAAGAACTATGATAGTAAAATGTTCAACCGTCGACATATTCGAAATTTATAGCGTCGTCACCACTGACCTATATAATATAACTGGACTGCTTGTCTTGTACAAAACTTAACCGCGCCAACAGTACAATATTTTCATTAGTCAGCGTTGTTTACCATGAGCATAAGCTCTCATATTTCGTCAGCATACAATCACGCTCGCTGCCAGTGATTTTCAAATGGAGCAAGCAGTCCAGTTATAATATAGGTCAGTGGTTGCCACACAGACCCAGACTTCACCATTTTCCAGGCGGAGACATACAGAAAGAAGTTTCGATAAAAGCTTGCCCCTATCTTAGTTATGCTGGCTTCGCTAATAGCTAATAACTTACTAATAGCTATTCTATTTTTTCTTTTGTTTTATTTTGCATTTCTACTTTGTTCCAATTAAAACTCCATGTATCCTAGTCTCTAGATCTTTTAATTGTTTTACCTACCTTTTACACTTGTGTTTGTGCTACTATTTTTTTCTGAAAAGTTAAAACGTTGAGTAAATAGAAAGAAATGCGTGAAAAACAAGAAGGGCCGGAGAGCAATGAAAAACCAGGACACAACGGAACAAAACAAGCAAATTCGAAAAACTCAAAATTAGCGCTAAATAATGTAAAAGGAATAAAAAATTACACCAACATACGGGAAGCGAAACAAAACGAAATGAGATAAAAAAATGAATATATAGAGTAAATGATAAAATGAATGAAACAAGCGGAGGGCCATATCATGTAGGAGTGTGGAATAAGGAATGAGGGCAAAGTAATGAGTTCATCTGCTCATTTAATTTCGTAATAGCTTTGTAATGTAAAAATAATGCCAGCGGTCCGTAGTTTGACCATTTTTGAGATTCTCGAAGTATGGAGGAAATTGATCGCTACAATTTAGGGCATTGACATTTTGTTTAAACATCCGAACGTTTTGGTGTAGTTTCCCAGAAGGAACGCACGAAAAGATGCAAAACGAATGAAACGACCCAAAACAAAAAAAAACGATTAAAAATGAACGAAACAATACAAAACGAACGAAAGAATGCCAAACGAATGAAACAATACCAAACGAAAACAATGGGACACAAAGTAATGCACGAAAAAAAACTAAAAGCAAATAAAACGAAGCAAGACAGTCCTCTCACCTTCTACAGTTAAATGTGTAAGTTTTGTAACCGTTCCTTTATTATTAAATGTTACGCATTTGTACAGGCCTTGGTCCTTTAGTCTGACGGTTTTGATTTTCAAATATCGGAATTGTTTTACGCTAAAATTCGGCAAATTGTTGAGCAAAACACCATCTTTAAACCATTGGTATTTACTCGTACTGGAAGCCTGGGCATGGCAGTACAGTCGGATGTCAGCTTGCCCTTTGTAAACAGTTTTGTTCACTGGGCTTCCTCTGTCGTCTAGAAAACACGGAGGTCCATTGTTGTCTTTAGAACATGGAGGCTTACCTTAATAAAGCAAATATAGCAATAGTTAATACTTCAGTAAATACTTGGTCGATAATCAAGGTTTAATACACTCTTTAAGGGCGTTTTTAGCATTTACATGCATGAGTTCACGAACAAGGAACGAGAATACTGGCCAACGCGAAACCGAGTGCAGTGTTGAAATTTCTCGTTTCTTGTTCGGTGAATGAGTACATGTAAATCGCAATAACACACAAACAAAGAATGTTTTAATCGTTTTAATATTCAATTTGAGTAATAAAAATTTTTTAAACGACTATAGGCCCATTTAGACGATACGATTAGTTGTATGCGATTTGTATCCTGGCGTATGTGATTGAGTGAGCAGAGAAAAAAGATCAGGTTTTAGACTCGCTATTGGTTGTTGAGTTAAGAAACATGGCGTAGCACTGTTTTTCATGCGTCAGGATACGAGTATCCATTCGCACAAAGAAAGAAAAGAATTGTGAAACCCATTTTGCGGTTACAAAAGCGAAACAAAACCAAACCAGACAACGGTAAGAAGCTCCGCAAAGGTTTTAATTTGTTGCTTTGAATCTTTTGCTGACATGCGTAATACCTTCCCGTGTCCACGTGGACCCGTGTTTGCGTAATCATGTAATGATCGACTCCGCTGCCATTTCGTCGGCTAGTAGCCGCAAACCTGTTCTGTTTGACAAATTCACTCCCCAAAGCGTACACCAAAGTTACCCCCTGGTTGCATGTTGGACGAAGAAAATCAGCTACCCGTGTCACAGTGGACTTGGACCTGCCAGTGGATTTGTTCCACCAGCGTATATTCATTAGAAGAGATGGTCCCCCACTAATGGATTTGGACCCCTTTCCGAATGCGTTTAGTACGTTAACTAGGTCGACTGGTCTGGTTTTCTAGCGTTCCAAAACTAACGGATGTACGACAGTGCACAAGACTCAAATGAGAATGAGTCATTACGTGAAAATCATGTTGCCATTTCTATTGCTTTTGAGCGCTACAAAAGCGCGCAGCGTCCTCTTACATGGCTTTGCAATAAAGTATATATCACCATTTTGTGGTAATTTTTTTATTAACCCATATTTTAGGTTGCCATGATGTTCATTTTCGGCTTATGTAGTATTGTTTCCTTTAATTCGTAACTGGCCAAGGTTATAGTCATGTAGATATAAATAGATTAGACAATATGGCTCTTTTCACATGTCCTTGAGATCTAACGTGGTGTAACCAATATCAGTTTATAATTGAGCACTTGTGGCTGCGTGAGAACATAGTTTATCATATATTGTTTTAAAACAAGGTTTGGTATATTGTTAAAAGACCCACACCGATACATCATTGTAGAGACTTGGCTTTTCCAGCATTGCTAAACTAGGTAGTGGGTGATAACCTGCCAAGCGAACAACGGCAATAATTAACAAATAGATTGGATTTTGCCGTGTGTATCGTAACAGATCACAGATGATGTCACAGTGTGTACAGAACTAAAAAGTACGGCACGAAACAAAGTCGAGTGCGCCGTGACTTTATGTTCTTTACACACTATGATATCATCTCTAATCTACTACAGTACACACGCATGGCAAAATCCAATCTATTTGTTTTATACATCAAAAAAATACGAAAAATAACAAGCAAAATCTTGATGACGTCATTTGTGCAGCTATACTTTAATAACAAACGTCTCATATCCAATTAAATTGCTTGTTTTAGTAAAATTGTTATATGCAAAAAGCCACTTTTAATGCTTTGTTTTTGTGAAAAACAGAACCATTATATATTTGCTCGATCTTTCGATCCGTGAGTCCGGAAATTATAAAGATTCATCTGCGTCGCAGCATCACGAAAGTTCATTTCCAGATGTTTTCCAGAGATCGACCCATTGTTTCCTCTTCTCTATACTGTGCTATCCCAACAACAAAATTAGAAAGTGGTACAAAATTAGAATGTAAAGTTCTGCATGGAAGGAGAAGATTAGGGTAGCCTTCAGCAACTTCAATCTCAACTGTCATTTGTTATGTTAACCTTAAGTTATGGGTTATTACACTTAACCAAGCCACAAAATTAAGGGGATCATTGTTAAACGAAAATTATTTTTTACAAGCATGCTTAGATCTATATATTATAGCGAGCGACGTAATAAATTTAGAAGGAAACATCAGGAGCCATATTTACGTACAAAAATCACAAAAAAATCAGTTATTTTGATGCTCTCAAACCACCATTGTGTTCTGGAGCAGATACTTTTAAAGTCGAGTAAAATGTTAGCTGCTGTCTGAGATAAAAGGTCGACATCTTATAACATTAGGATTGCAGACATGTACGTACAGGTAAGGGTAGTTTGAGTGGTCCGGACGGACCTTCTTCTCTCAAAGTGCACTGATCAAGTGCAGCAATGTCAGGGACATAACGCAAATCAATCGCATAATCGTTTTAAAAATTTTTTGACAAACCAACCTCAAGGAATTAGACATTCTGTTGTATTTTAGCAACTTAATTATTCTTAGACAGTGACCTCCATCACTAAAATCACTAAAGTGCACAAAATATTCCACTGTCTGTGTTAAACACTTCAAGACTTTCTGGTGTCTAAGGACCACATTTGGTATCCAACTGACTAAACTATTCACTTTAAATGGATGACTATCTTTGTGAGTAAGTTTTTGGATAATTAGAGAAGGTTTTAGGCAACACCTTTTTGCTGCCATAGTTGAACAGATACATCCCATATCCAACACCTTTTTTACTTTGGATTTGGACAGACATAACACCAGACATCATTGTGAGAGTTCTTGGTTGGTGAGAAACAAGTGTATATCATATAATATTCATTATATATCCTATTATATATCATATAATATATAATATACACTATACAAATATATATTGTGGTGGTTAAGGTTGGGTTGATTATTAATATTAATATTAATATTTGGCATTTAACTCGTTTTATAAATTATTGTGGGAGTTCTTAGTTAATGGTATATGCAAGTGTAGAACATTATAAGACCAGACCGGAAACTGTAGCGAAAAATACAAAACCAGGGTCTTCTGGTTGGAATCGAACCAGCGATCCTGCGATTCTCTGCAGTGCTCAAGCCGCATGTTATAATTATTATTAAAAAAACGAAACGACTTTACATATGTTTTACTGTAGCAGTATGAAATACAACTAAATCAAATAACAAAATGATAAAAAAAACTAACGTATGAAAGAATCTTCGAAACATTGACAACGAAGAAGAATGACAAAACATGACAAAAAAACAGTCGAAAGACGGAAAAAATAAGCATACAAATGCTAGGGCACAAACCTGGCTTTGCGGGAGAGAGTTGACGCACGTGGAAAAGTAGTTAAAAAAAAGTGTTTAGACAAAAGTGTGAGAATGAGCCTTAGAGGAGATCATTTGTGAATACAATCACGCCTGTACGAGTTACAGTACATACACATAGTGTATCTGGGGATCTTAACCTCTAATGAGGCTAAAGTAAAGAATGTTTCTCTGATAAACTTAATTACACGAACATTGTAAAAACGTGACCGCTGAAACGTCTTCGCCATTTGGTTGAGATTAGAATAGGAGTGTCACACAGGATATTTCATAGAGTGTTAAAGTCTATGATAAAGAGAAAGGTTAAAAAGGTTAGAACAAAGAGGGTGCATCAATTAACGCTTGTTTCAAAGACAGGAGCAATAGCGGCGACACATTAGCGAGGACAAATCACGGTATTTTTCCGTTGACCTGTTTCATTTATTGTTGAATCGGTGGCCCCAGAGAGCGCTGACGGAAAAATAGAAAAGTCTTGCGTGACCGCGGGGTAACCCTTGGGGTGGTTCCGCAAATCATGCTAATTTTCTGTCACCATGGTTGGCCTTTCACCCTCTAACGCGCCATACTTACTATTTCCCCCCCACTGCGATACGGACACATTGACTAGCAATAGATTTACCAGGCAGAAGTCGTGTAATAATACCCAGCAAGCAATATGGTAAAAATAGTAATTTTTCATACAGTTCGTAGACATCTTTACAGGATTATCTAGTCTTTTACCAAGACACCGAAAAACGTTCAAATTGTTTAAGCTGATATTTTCCTGCTTTGAATTCAAAACGATAGGAACGTGATTTACGTATAATAGGGGAAAAAGTATTTTTGCCTGAGCATATAAACCGATATCATATTTATACTCGTCGACTGAAAATTGTACATGCTGACAAGTGTTTTTTTGTCAGGGTAACGTCAAAAATTTGCATTCGTATTAAAGCGTCGTATTAAAGAACACAGAGAAACTATTGATATAGTTATAGTAGAAGAGTAACACGTGGGTAGTATAAACTCCTATGGAATGAGCAAAAATCTCCATTAGGTTAAAATTATAGAAGTTAAGTAAAAACAAACTGGGAACAAAATATATTGAAATTCAACTTGATATTCAAGGAAATGAACAAGTTAGATAGAAATTTAAATAACGTGTTATTTATAATCCGCTGAGCTTGTCGATAATCTGTAAAAACTTCGAAATGTCACCTAGTAGTTATTGTGTCAGTCTACCAGGTGCCAATGTTTGAATATCAGATTTAGGCTCGAACTGAGCAAACGCCTATTATAATACCTGCTATTAGATACCAAAGTTCCAAAATCAAACCCAAAATGATTTCAGTGTATTACATGATGTAACAAGCTCGCCGCATATGATTTCAATTACGTACCCGCAGTTTGGAAGCGACCATCAGGATTAAACTGTGCAGCAGAGGTTATACCTACAGTATAAACTACCTTTCCCGAGAATGAGAAACTAGCGTTAACTGTTGCAAGTAAATGTATCAGGGTATTGTAAACATGAACAATTATTTAGCGTATGAAATAATCAAGCGCAGGTGCTCATAGTAAAAGCGGAAGTAAGGAGGTGGTTCGGAAGGAAATAACTGCTACAAATAAGTAATAAGCTACACATATCTGAAAAGTTTTGATGGAATCAACCTAAAAGATAAATTCGAATCATCATATTAATCTGAGCCCTAAAATAAAAAAATGACTTAAAACCCTTAAAGCCTAAACTTTGCAAACTAAATTAATCCGATACGTATTTTTATGAATCCCGTGAGTATTATCCTCAGAAAAAGTTGTTAAAATATAAATAGTAAACAAACTTTTGATTTGTTTGCCTTGCTCAACTCCGCGTCTTGAGATGAACTTGAACTTTTAAGACTCGGGTTACCGCTGCGAAGTTGATCAGATCTGTTCAGACCAAATCAGGAAGAGTAAATACAAGGTTTTTTATCCCATTTATCAACTTATCAACAAGAACCTACGGGAACGCTTATTTTGCTAAACTCCGTTAAAAAAAATCTACCTTGAAAAAAACAAAGAGTACAGGAAATTTCAAACCACTGATGGAGACATCATAAAATTATTTGTCCAATGATTACGGTAACTTAAGACAGGTTCGCAATTTGTACTTGGCAATGATACAGAGTGCAATCGTGCATGATATTCAATTAGAGAGATAACTTTAGCATGGGCACATAGAACAAATATTAACCTACTAGTGTACTATTAGAAACTAGCTGTAGTTAGGCTGAAGAGTGTAAAAAAGCGGCATATCAGAAAACATATTTTTGCAAAGCAGCAGGGATGAGACGGGGATATAGAGATTTATTTTTCAGAGACATCCGCGAGGATTATCACTACAGCCAAGGGGAGATGAACAGGAAATGATACAATTTATTAGTTAAAGTTCTTAGGGAAATATGAAATGATAATAGTTAATGTAATGTACAGTTCGTTGACATTCGTTTGATATTACTTTACATTACACTGAGACATTACTGAAGTATTAGCCTGTATTCTAGTCTGTAAAATAGGTCTCTATGTAGTTATTATTGCCGAACATCTAAACTGCGTATTAACAACATTAACTTGAATGTTAACACTGTGCAGACAAGTATTATCATAATTACAAGCGTTTGAAAAATTGTTACCTGAACAGAAATATCGACTGGTCACAGTGAGTAAAAATGCCAGGTAGAATTGTCGATTCATGCAAAGAAATGGCATCTTTGTTCTAACCAGATCGCTATAAGATCAGCGTAATTCAATTGACACGTTTATATATCACTTCAACGCAAATCCATGAGGCCTATGTCTTCCAGAGTTTACAATGGATCTTCTAAAACGTGAAAGGGTAAAACTACAATTGAGTACCATTTTACGGCTAAGTGTTAACCCAAACCTCTGCCTTGGCACGCACAATAGATCATCAATACTAGACCAATTGAGATTCTATTTTTACCCAAATCCATGTATAAATACACACAGTACCGCGAAGCGTAGTTCGTTTGGTGTTAACGAAACGCATACAACCCAAGGTTACGCTAGGATTGAACAACACAATTTCACAAAGGGAGCATGAATAAAACACAATAACTCAAATGATTTCCAATGTGTAAACAATCGACATTCCAATAGCTCGCTTAATCTTCAATCGAGTTCTTAACTGAATGGCATAAACTCACCTTCGGTAACGAAGCTTGAAACAAGAACAGTAATTGGCCTCACAAACCCATTCCTCTATACACTTTAACCATAAACCAGCATAAACCAACAGTGAAATACAGCGCATAGCCAGCCGGTACTCGAGTGCTTTTTGACGTCACTCGGTAATTAATGCGCAGAACGCGAGGTGAAATATTTTCAGTTTCCGGTTTACCAAAGGTCTTTTGTTGTAACCAATCGTTCGTTAAAGCCACATGCGGCGTTAATGTTTTCAAATGTTGACAAGATGTTACCATTGGGGAGATAAGTTTGAACAACAGCGCATCCCAACCCAGAAATTTTGTTGAAGTAATGTAAACAGACATGCTGTCTTGCCATGAGTTTTGTTCATTCTGTGTTATTTTACACGATTTTAATAACAGTCTGGTGTTAGTAACACCTTCTCAGCACGGCATCACAGTTGAATTTTAGCCAATGGCAACCCAAAACCGCGCGACACGACTGCTATAACCAAGTACTGGTACAGTGGGTTTATATGCTTATACTGTGTAAATATACGACATTTGACAGCATTTGTCGATAATATTATAGCGTAGCGGACAATACTATTTAGCGATACCATCGTCTGCTATCGTTTGGTAGCTTTTAATGTACGTACGGTAATAAAAATAAAAAAATAACAGCACAGGAAGGTAAGTTTTAATATGACCGATGGAATTAATGAAACAGAGTACATGAAGAATACACTTAGTCTGTGTACCAAGCGTTTCCGTTTATTGATTACAATTTATAATTAGCCGTCACGAGACAGAATTCGAGAATTGCGAGGAGACTAGTTTGGAAGCGAGAAAATGGGCCCGAAAAACCAAACTTCTCACGCGTGGTCAAACTTCTTTTTCGCTTATGAACTAAACACACGTAAACGTTGCCACGCAAGCTAGAATGCACTAGTATAAAAATAACTCTTTCCTGTTCGCTGCATGTCTTTAAGGGCCACTTTCCATTTCAACCGCATCGTAGCGAAACGTACCGTATTCCATTGTTTTATGGGCACCAAAGCATGACTAATGACCATCACACAAAAGAAATCGTTACGGTGCGGTAAGATACGGCGGAAGTGGAAAACGGGCTTAATATTCTTCCATAGTCTGGCGAAAACCAAACGATTTTTTTTCAACAAGACTGTGGAACGTTTTTGGGCTGGAAACAACGCTTTCCTTAATTTTCCTTAATTTGTTGTCGGTCTTGTCCTCTGGCTATCTGGCTGTCATTTTAATTAACAATGGAGTTATTCCAGTTATATCCGATGCAGTTCAATATTTTTATATTCTATAACAGTTAATTTGTGAAATTCAGCAAGTAATAGCGCCTGTTAATGTTATTCTGAGTTTCACCCTGACTCTTTTCCATTTGAGAATTTTAGTAAAAATTGTTCTGATTATAACTCCAGACAATTCTATACTCAAAAAAAGTACTTTTTTGTGTTCAGCCTTATAACAAGAACCCCACGAGAGCAAGGACGGTGACGGAAAAGAACTAAGAGAGAAACCGTTGAAGAAAGAACGGTAATTTTTTGAGTTAATTATATTTTGATAAATTATTTTGACAAGCACTGACGGCCTTGATAAGATGCCAATTGAAAGATTATCTCCAAAGATGACACACGGTGATAGTTGTAGTCCAAAAACCGCCCAAACGCTTGAACTATTGAATAAGAAATAAACAGAAGGCGAAGTCAGAGCAGGACCGGACCTTTGAAGGTTGCTCTCGCGCATGACGCATGTTCACTGTCCGCTATTAGGCATTACTCAGTAGTCAGTAAACTGTATGCTTATTAATAACGGGCTGGTCCGCCATTATTTTGGCTAGTAAACTGCATAAAATGTAGAGTGACACAGTCACAGTATAAGGAGAAACAATAGTGCCGCTTCCGTCGGAACCTTTGACGTTTTTGCGCTCGCGCATTATGCACCTGGCCCAGCCAGTAAACTAAGTGTATGTTCTGGCTAATAAGCACGCTGAACTGACTGGCTGCTCCGCCTTCTGGCAAGTAGATTGCATATATTTGTGCAAAAATACGAGAACACGTAGTACCACTCACTAAGTGGTTCCTCTGTATAGATCTTTACTCTGTGGACACGGTGCATGGCTGAGATGCTTTTCTGTTCATTTAAGGCGGTATCGTTCAACGAGATAGAACGAGAACGGCATTTACACTACTTTTCGAGATATGAAATCCATACCCTTTAGATGGCTGATGAACTCAACTATCCTATTAAAAGTGCCTTGCTAATTTACTCATTGATGGTGGGTTTTCACACACGTGACCCACTGGTAAGAACTATCTTGGTTACTGTTTCACCATGACTTACTTGGACTTATATAAGTATTTTACTAACAATAATAATAACATATCATACGATTCTACTAGTGAGTGCACGTGGAAAGCTCTAACAGTGAAGGTGTTAAACTTAAAAGCCATCTTGTTAACACCTTCACTGCTATGATACTTTACTTTTAATAGAAAGCTCTATTATAGCAGCGAAAGTATTAAAAACTATATCTTGTCAACTCTCAAACTCGACGTTTCGCGCGGAGAGTTTATAGTGGTGTAAAATTATCTCGTTGACATTTTCACTGCTAAGGACGACTTTTGTTGTGTAGGTGTTTTACTTTGGCTAACCTCAAGTGATTTGATCTTGTCTATAATGCAGAACGTTTGCATCATTTCTGACAGACTGTGAACAGAAACCTTTAGTTGGCAGAAAGTTCATTACTGACCACATAAGTTTATTATGATCTTCTAAACAAAATATTTTGCTTAAAAAATACTTTAATAAATATACATGTTTATCTATCACTGTTTATGTGGAATTGAATTGCACGTTTTTAGATTTATATATTTCTGGGAATGGGTGCACTTATAAGTTATGAATAGCGTTGAAATTCCCTGTTAACACATTATAATTCGAACTCCTTCTCGTGCACTGACAACGGAAGGGTCCCTATACAAAGTCTTAAGTTTGTAAAAAATCTTCTATTAAATCTTGCCAAAATTCCTAATTCTCAGTTGATAAGCTGTCGCGGTACGACAGTTATTAAATTGTTTTTTATTAATAACTGCTGGTATACATGGCCGGTTTACTGATAGCATTACTGGCAAAAAATAGCAGTTTGGTTGTGACCAGCAATGTAACCCATTGTGCAAAACTTTCTTATCTTGAAGCCTGTTATATCATTGTCGTCAGCAGACAACGGAAGACTTACTGGTGGAGATCGAAACTGAAGTGACTTGACATTTTCAAGTACTTTTTTGAAAAGTATTCTTCGCGTTAAACCATTTACCGGATGTTGGGAAAGCAAAAATAAGTTATAGGGGCACCAGATTTCAAGAGGATTTAGTGAACGGAAAAGGCACCTCTGCGTCAAATAAAATAAAATAATAATATTAAAAATTATAAATTTCGGTAAAGTTACAAAGTGCAGTCTCAGAGACGTTAAAATTGTCACGCTTCAATATGAGCGGACAGTTTAGTTCCAACATTGTCCAAAATATCATATGTCCCTCAAATATTGTTTGTATATCCTTTGAAGTCCACAAATTGTCCTGGCCAATCTTATCACCGTATGCCGTTTCATCTGACATCACTGTAATCGTTTGGTTAGTTTTTCAGCTTACTTCGAGTTTTTTTCTGTGATCGTAGAAATGTCACTGGTTTATTTCGATCGTAAATCCAAAGGCTATTTCGGCCTCGCTATAAAAAGGCACTTTCCATCGATCAACTGAATCAATGGTGTGAGAAACATGTCTTTCACCTAACGCAACTCTGCGTTCTTACCTTAGTCCAAACCAAGTGTAATTTGCTAAAAGTAGAACAATTTATTTATATTACAAGTGTGAAAAGTTTTATTTATTTTTTATCTTTTGACTTCGCCCACATTGAAATACCAATAATACTTCTGACGCATTACATACAACATAAGAACGTATTAAGTTACGAATTACACAGGTTATTGCGGGCAGGGTAAAAAATTGTTAAAAACTGTTACAAAAATGTTAGTAACTGTTTCGACTTGTTCGTAAATATTAGTAAGTGTTCCGAAAGCAATTAATATTTGGGTTCGTGCTTAATACAAAGACATTTATTGCTTAGTCATATTGGTTCTTTCACTCCGGAATAGATCTCTCAGCGCTGCCTACACGTTTCAAGTATCCAACCCAGGACATGAGAATAAGGCTCTACTGGCACAGGGCGCCCAACTCTTTACATCGTTTTATAGATGAGATACTAATACGGTAGAAAGCTGCCAATGTTCTGTTGAAAGTTCTGTTGGCTACATTACTTAATAATACGAATAAATTTGTCCAAATATCGTATGTCCTTCAAATATTGTTTGTATATCCCTTAAAGTCCAAAAATCGCCCAAACGCTTGAACTATTGTAGAAAAAGTGAAGTCAGAGCAGGACCGGACCTTTGAAGTTTGCTCTCGCGCATCATCGCATCACGCATGTTCACTGTCCGCTATTAGGCATTACTCAGTAGTCAGTAAACTGTATGCTTATTAATAACGGGCTGGTCCGCCATTATTTTGGCTAGTAAACTGCATAAAATGTAGAGTGACACGGTCACAGTATAAGGAGAAACAATAGTGCCGCTTCCGTCGAAACCTTTGACGTTTTTGCGCTTGCGCATTACGCATCTGGCCCAGCCAGTAAACTAAGTGTATGTTCTGGCTAGTAAGCACGCTGAATTGACTGGCTACTCCGCCTTCTGTCAAGTAGATTGCATATATTTGTGCGAAAATACGAGAACACGTTGTACCACTCACTATGTGGTTCCTCTGTATAGATCTTTACTCTGTGGACACGGTGCATGGCTGAGATGCTTTTCTGTTCATTTAAGGCGGTATCGTTCGACAAGATGGAACGAGAACGGCATTTACACTACTCTCGAGATGAAATCCATGTCCTTATGTTAAAGGCCGAAATGCATGTTAATAATTCCCTTCGTCTTCGACAACTCCTGCACACTTGCCTTCGCTACTTAAGCATTGTCTTCGCCACTTGTGAACAAACTCTTTTATGAACAAACTCGTCAATATGGTCTATGCATTCTAAATTCGCTGTTTCGGTTCTATTTCGGTTCAACGAAAAATGACGAAAATTCCAAAAAAAAAAGAACAAAATTTTCCTGTGGTCGACTCTGGAAAAACTCATTTGTATTTGTTTGAACAATAATTTGTGACCGGAACTCACAGTGACGTCACATCCAACTATCGCATTTAAAGTTTTTAAACCGGAAGCTTACCTACTATTTGTTTTTATTTCTAAACTAAAATCGAAATCAATGACATGTTTTATTTGGGCCATTATTTCTAATTTATTCCACTTAAGTTGTTTTGAGAACTTAAGTATGCCTTTAAAAATCAGAGTTATACGGGACAGTTATGATTGAAGATGGTTAACTTTAAGCTAAACCACGTCCACTTCTTCTTCACGCCCAATTTCATAACTCTCGCGATGAGTTCTTTGAGATAACACAAAATTTCTAGCTCAACTTTTAAATATGAGAGTTGCTATTATTTTCTCAGGTGAAGATCTGTGTTTCTTTTTCGTCAGCAGCTGTCGAGAATAGAGCTCTCTACTTATAAATGGAGCTTAACTGTATAGTTTGTAATAAAAAACAAAAATAACCCCCACAGTTTATCACAAATGACTTCAAACAATTATCGTATGCTAATTCCGCCTGATGCTTGGAAATTGCCCTTCAAGCTTCTATATCGCTTTGAATGTACAAGTTTGGACGCTCAAACTTGCGATAAACGTTTGACGGAAATACTTGCATGAGACGATCACGGGACGTTTAACGATCGTTTTTAATGCGAAGTTGCAGTAACATGGGTTCATTCGAGTTCCAACAAATGCTTTTAGCGAAGGCGACGATAATTAACAACTTCTAAATAGTCAATTCGAATGTTGTTCTTCATGAACAACATTCGAATTGAATAATTATTAAAAATAAAGTATATTAATATGGAAAATATATTGATGCAAAAATTCTTAAGCCTAACTACGTTTTCACCATACGTTTACCTGGTTGCTACGGTGTAACTAAGGAAATTCTCATTATCACCTACCTCTAGTTTGTGACAGTATAGCTAAAACAATAAATTCAAAAGAAGGAACTAAAGGAATTAAATAGACCAAGAGCGTAATTATGGGAGGGGCTTAATTGACGTGATCAGGGGAAGGAAACTCGTAAAAAGTCAACAGGCCTACATTATTTATTACATCTCAGACAAGAAAAGATCACAGAGATCAGTAGACGTAAGTGGTCAGTTCAAACCCAGACCCAAAGTTGCCCAAATGACTTCTTATACCAAAGCCGTGACTGCATTTCTCAGCTTATCACAGCTCGTCTTGTTTGTTTTGGCAACAAGTGACAAACGTTCTTGTCAAAGCTCCGTTCAACAAATCCAAAATGCAATCAAAACACTTCAAGTTGCAGTGAGCGGACTGAGCAATTGTTGTCATGATTGTTGTACAACGGCTCCTTCTGGTAAGTATACATCTCTTAACCGTATCTATAGCTTTCTCCAGTAGTTTTTTCATAAAACAAAGGATTCAATTCTTTGCAATAACGTCGTCGAGTCTTCAAAAAGTCTAAACGATGATTTATTTTCTCTTGTTCTTGTATTAGATCCTTGCGATGATGATATCATAGCCTACTACCCATTCGACCGGTCATTCCGTGATGTTTGTCATGGCTATAATGGTTTTAAAGAAGGCACTGTTTCCCTTGAGGGATCATCAGGGCTCTTAAATGGTGCAGCATTTTTCAAAGGAAATGGCAAAGTCCGTGTGGCTCGCCTGAATGGTTTCAAGTGGGGTTCAAAGTTTTCCGTCAGTTTATTTTTCAAGCGTACTGATTCAATATCCACCTACCAGGGTCTCGTCAACAATGGTTATGCCAAATACGGAAGTTGGGAAATACGGATGGGACGGGAACAGTCGGGTCAAATGCTTGGTGGAGGGATTATAACTCAAAGTTCAACCGCAACTTGGGATTACGTTGGTTTGACTGCCACCTTCAACCACTGGCATCACGTTGTCATGACGTATAACGGTACCCAGCTCGATTTCTATCTCGACAACGTCAAACAAGTTGCAAAGAATTCTCAGTGTTGCCAAGGTGATATCGTTGCGAAGAATACGGATGTAGTGATTGGCCAGGCAGGCAAGGGAATGAGCCATGAGTACTTCTATGGCTATATCGATGAAGTAAAGTTGTTCAAAAAAGCCTTGACCGCTGAAGATGTTCAAAAACTTTATCAACTTAAAAACATTTAAATGAACGATTCATTCTTGTATTCCTATCATTTTGATTTCTTTCACTTTTAGATATATTTTGCAAACACTGATGTTAATATCTGTAATAGTTTTAATGAGAGTAATTCCAAGGCGATTAAACACCAATTTTCGTTAACTATAGTAGAAGTCTAATATATAGGACTTCAATTAATTAGAACTTAGAAGCGAGTCGAATAAGTTTGTAAACTTTGTAACTTCTTCGACACTATTTAGCGGCTGTTTACATGATCCAACTTAGCCGGGATGCAATGAGCCCTGAGGAATGAGGTCGTTTTCATATGAAAATAAGCTTAGGCTCATGCTTTAGTACAATTGAGATTACTTTCACGGCGAAAATTTGAAAATCATCAAGGATCAAGAGACTGCTGAACATCTTAAACAGTTCCCCCAAACTATGGGATCTCAATATGATCCCTGTGGTAAAATGGACGTTTTAACTTTTCATTTTCACTCGCTGGCTTATTTCAGTACTTCAAATCATCTAACGCGACATTGCATCCCGGATAAGCGAGATCATGTCAACAGTCCCTAAAATAAATCGCATCTCTGTGACATCAGTGATGTGACAATAAATTATTGGAAATTGACGTCACTTTTTGAGATAAAATGATCACGTGCTATAACGTTCTGCCAGTGAATATTAAAAACCACTTCGGGAGTAACCAAGTCACTTATGAAAAAATATGTAAATGTTAAATTTTCCACAAAACAGCGAAAAACTCACAAGTTTTCACACCAGTAATGCTCCTTCTTTACCTTCTAAATAAATAGTCATTCGGCTTTCGTATGTCAGAATTAACAAGCCCTCAATACTTGTCGTTATCAACTTCAGTCCTCGGCTTCGGTTTATTAATAATACTGACTTCGAGCTTGACAACCAATCGCAAAATTTAATGCGCATCAAAACGACGCGTTCTGAGCCGGGGTAAAGGTATTTCACTATTCAAATAAACTTTACCCTGATTCAGAATGCACCAATTCAATGCGAAGTTGGATTTCGCGATTCGTGTATTGTTTATACCACGCGAAACACGAATGGAAAAATTGTTGATTATTTTTCAAGATAATTTGATGGTACCCAGCCCGTTTTGTCGCCCAGTTTCGCAAACCACCACCCGCCCTCATCCCGCTGAAGCACTTCCAGTCGGTCTCCTTCCTTTAAGTCAAGTGTGTCCTCCGCATTGTCGCTAAAGTCTGCAACGACAACAAAATACTTTGTATTAGCAGGTCGCGCTGCCACGCGTGGCTTTTCGATCGCGCGTGGTGTCGCTATCCTATCCATCGACCTTAAGTTCTCAGCACTTTTTGCCTGTTTAAGCGGCAAAACCGGTTTGAGACGGATATTTTGTAAAAGATTTTCAACACTTCCAGAATTTTGATTAGCCTTTTCCCCTCGCGAAAGCGAAGGCTTTTTGCCACGGCTCGGAATAGGGGGCCCCGGTTTCTTTTCATTTCGCTGACCGCTTGGAATATTTTTTGGCCTGGCGGGTGGGGATGGTCGCGCCGGTGGTCCACGGTTTTTTGGGACTGGCTTTGGCTTCGGTTTCTTTTCAAGGTATGTCGACGGTGCCCAGCCTTGTGCCCCGCGGGACTCCACGTACCACCAACCGGTGTGACCTTTCTCCAGAACCTTTACAAGTGCGCCTTCTTTCAATGAGATATTCAATCTCTCGTTGTCTGAATAATCCGATATAGCAATGTAATCTGTATCGTCAGCAGAAGTGTCTGCGTTCGATCCTACGGGATTGCGACATTCAGCTTCTTCCGGAATGGGCGCAATTGGTTTTTTCTCCTGTCTTTGCAGATGGCTCGAAGGTACCCAGCCTTCTTGGTCACCAATCTTACAGAACCACCAACCATTAGGAGACTTCTCTAAAATTTGTACAGATACACCTTGTTGCACGCTCAAGCGACCACTCATTCCCTGTGAACGATACTCTGACAACGCGACGTACTCGGCTTCATTGACAAATGATGGAGATATCTGACCATCCTTTGTTGGGGGTGTTCGTACGCGGTTTTTCACTTTGTGCGATTTACGTACCTTGAAAAGAGAAATAAACAGTTAACAATTATTACAATCAAATTATTTTATGACTTTCTAACGCTGCTTTAACCAATACGAAAAATGTACTGGCCAGGAGAGGATTGATTGGATTAAGTTGGGCACCCCATAAAATTTCCTAGCACCCCCCTCCAGAAAATCTAAAAATGGCGCGCTAACTTAATGTTGTTGCTATTATAGACTTTATTTAAAGAAATATAAAATAAAACATACTCCGAAGAAAAACATCTTAAAATAAAACTCAATATTTAAGTTAAAATCAAGAGAGAACAAGGTGATATTGCAGAATTTATCGATATTACAGAACCACTTTCAAACCGTTAAGGTTCGAAATAAAAGATTCGAAATATCACCTGAATATTGTTCTCTCTTGAGTTTAACTTTATTAACGTTTCGGGGCAAGCCCCTTCTTCAAAAATATATATCTTTGTCATATATTTTTGAAGAAGGGGCTTGCCCCGAAACGTTAATAAAGAGTTTTAAAGTTTTACTTGATTGATCTATA
>JAOBAZ010018790.1:0-13160 GCA_026546875.1 Pteroeides caledonicum | reverse complement strand
GCTTTTAATTTTTTGTAGACGATGTATTTTTGCCTAAAGAAAGTGTCGAGGTAAGAACTTCAACTAAATTTGTATTAGACGGTTCCGTAGTATATTTACGGATTTGATATCTAACGTATAAATAGGCGTTAGTATCGATATACAATATCGATGCCTATGTTAAGAATACAGAGTCAGGAGGATTGACGACATTGAACAAAAGTAAACACGCAGTTTTAAAGGAAACCTACTTTCCCGTTTTTTTCTCAGGGAAAATTAACATTTTTAGCAAGAAATAAGATAAAATAATCCGTATTATACAAAGGAAAGAAAAACAAAACTACTAGTACAATATTTCACGATTTCAAAATATATCGGACACCCGACCCTGGGACGTTTTGTTGGTGTATAACCGGTTTGACAGTGTAACCTAACGACTGATTATTTCACTGAATTGATCTTTGGTTACTTATTGCGATCCCTATATTTTACCATTCGCTTGAATCGTAAATAAGATTTTTTTTGTTAAAGAACGGACATTCTGGGGAAGTTGATGAAGCCGAGAGAGAAGTTGAAGAATTTAAAAGGTGCTATATTGTGTTAAATATAAATCTTTTTAAACCATCTTTGAAACGAAACAAGAAAAAAGAAAATATTTTTAAGAGAATTCAGTCTTGGCTTTCTTTCATTTGGTGTAGGTTCTGCCTAAGTGTTGCTCCTGCAAGCAGAAAACTAAAATTACCAGCCACTGTAAACCTGAAGAATCTTAATCTTGGCATAAAGAAATCCTCAATATGATCATCAGCAAAATGTTCAAGCAGTTGTCTTTCTATGTATTTATATTGGAGAAGATAAAGACAATGAAACAGTGTTATCTGTTCAATAAATGTTGGTTATTATTGCATTATTTTTGCTCCTTTATCAACATTTTTGTGAAAACAACGACTTTTTTCGGTTTTTTGTACTCTTTTTATTTTATATCCTCCGTTCTTCTTTTTAATCGTGGAGTGTTTAATCGTCTGGAAATAATTCTGTTCGTACACTTTAACCAAGTGGACAGAGTTTAATTAATGTCTGGCGCGCATATTTCGTATTTTTTTCTGGATCTTCGGATTTTCTCCCCAAAAATCAACAATTCACGCGACAATGATTTATTTTGCGATCGTGTCAGCATTCGAAGCACACTGCTCGGCAATGTGCGTGTCTGTATGCGTGAGAGGAATGTTGGTGTGAATTTTAGTTCTGTCATTAATCAGAACATGTTGTGAGGTATAATCTTGATCATGCGCACATTCAGAAAACGCGAAGCACTTTGGGGTAAGGCTATATATACGTGTATGTGTAGGTGTGTGTGTATATTATGTGCTTGTCAGTTTAAGCTACTGAACATGGAAATAGGCATGGTCTTGCCCGAAATATATATTTTATTAATACTCTACATTTCTAGTGTAATGTAATCTTGATAAAATTTTAAAAGCAGAGGTGCTTCAGAAATGCTTTTAACTGCACGATATCCATTTGTTTGTTTTAGTTTTTAGATTGTCGATTCCATTTTGTAGCGTCTCGATATCCAGGCAGTTCCTTAGGATTTCACATTCAATAGAAATGTTTCAAAATGGTAATTTTTATAACCGTTCCTATATTAACCAAAACTAATTGTAGAATTCCAGTTTAAATTGACCTAACCTGCACAGCGTTGCCAAACAGGGAACCCGGTTAAACTAGAGCCCCCTAATGGAGAGTTGGGTTATCTATTATTAACAAATACTTTAAATTTAGTCGTTTTTGAATCAAAAATGGTGGTCATCTATTGTTTGGTTATTGTGTTCTGTTGTTTTCCTTCCAAGATAAATATAATAGATAACTGTCTTGTATAGAGGGCTTTGGGCAAACTGCTTAGGAGCCGATAAAATGGCTTTTACAGTAACAGTATTTTCTGAGTTGCGGATATTTGTTTGCAATGCATTTTGGTGCATCATTATATCGATTGATCCTGCTGATCTCTTTATTGATTCTCACGTTGCCTTCTGCAGACATAGACACCGTAGCTTCATACATTCCGTCATTTGGTTGAGTGACAATAGTAATCTGGTATCTTGGGTCTCCTGATGCTTTTTTATTTGTAAATTTCATTGAACTAACGTCGAGCTTGTAGGCGAATAAGATATTACCCAGTTTAAGAGAGTGACATAATTGTGCTACTTCATTGATAGTTGATAATTCACTGTTAATATAGTTGACTACAGATAAAGCAAACTTTTGGACTTTTTCGCTGGTAATATTGATGGGAATCCAGTTAAGACAAACACAGAAATGCTCGTCAATACCTATAAAATTCAGATAAAATAAAAGTATTTTATATTATTTAAAATAAAATTACAAGTAAGAATTAAATTGTTGGTCTGTCCATCGAAGCACACAGACCACTCATGCCGACAGTATACTGTGCGTGTGGGGTGGGATTTGTGTGTATTTTAGTTCTGTCGAAACATGTTGGATATAATATGGTCGGTCGGTGTCTGTCTGTCTGTCTGTCTGTCTGTCTGCCCATAAGATGTGCAAATTTACCGGCATCAGCACATGTCCGATTCCGAGGTAATTTCTCGAGTAAACTTTGCGAGTAGTTCCCACGTGTCACAATGGGGTACGTAAGAATATGACGTAATGTAGCGTGGATATCAAACTGTGAGGCAATTATATCCCGATTGCTACCAAGATTCAAGGCCAGTTCGGGAAAATTTTGGTAAAAAAACGATGGCAAAGAAATAGAAAACATCGGTAATCTTTCTTCCAGCTTCCCTTGCATTGTGGAACGAAATGCGGATGTGCGTGATCCATGATCGCCCATTAATATCACCGTAGTATCCTTATGGTAACCTCTGCTCACAAACGCCTTTAAGAACCACAGCAAATCGTCTTCAAGGTAACTTAGGCGATTTGATCTCCCGTGAGTTAGATAGCACATGTAACCGAAAGCAAACTTTCTTGCTGTGGGATAAGCTTCATAAAAATCAAGGATGTATTTCAACGTGATGTTTGTGACGGACCCAGATTTGTAGCATAAATCTTTTTCACGTAATTGATCATTTTTCTCGAGTGCTATCCAAAATGGTCGCAAGTAATGATGGACTGGTACTTCTTTGAAACCATGTAAACGTAAGTTAAACGCACCCAAGTATGGATCATCTTCGGCAAACAACGTCATGTAACCTTGCTTTTCGTATTCTTTTATTACCCAAGGCCATTTATCAATATGTCTTCTACAAAAAAGAATAAAATTATTTATGTCATCTTTAAATATGTGTTGGAAACGTTTTGCCAAATTTGGTGAAATTTTATAGGCATATCTTTAAAAATTATTGAATGTTGTTGGGTTGACGTAAGGTCCGCGGCACACATGCGAGTTATTTTTCGCGCAGGCACCGCAACGTCAAATTTCATTGCGTTGCCTGCGCGAGAATAAACATTGCAGGTGTCCCACTTGCGCAGCAACGCAATTAATTAATTAATTGCGTTGCTGCGAATAGTATTGTAATCTGACGGTGTCGCCACTTCAGCTGCGCAGTCGACGCAGTGAAATTTGACCGTTGCGTTGCCTGCGCGAGAAGTAAATCGTACGCGTGCCCCGGTTTTAAAGTCAGAAGGTGTAGTGGCGCTGATAGGATCTCTTTGTTTTCGGGGGGGGACAAAACATGTTACGTCATTTGTGACGGGACGTTTTTAAGGCGCGTAAGCATGTCCCGTCTATAACCGACTACCTTTTCCAGCCACGTGTTGAACTGCAAGCTACGTCTCTGGTTGTAGGTCCAATGGATACAAATCAAAAACAATTGTACGATAAAAAACTTAGTAGACATTTGTCTTGCACTCTACTAACCCATTTGGATGTGATCTTCTTGCCTCTGATAATTCACTTAACTTTTTACCCGTAAGTGCGGCGGTCAAAGCTGGTGTGGTCGCGTCTCCAACAATTGACATTCCGTTCAGAAAATAAGTATTCAAATGAGTCTTTAAATATGATAAAACACAAGGTAATTTTCTTTCTACGTTGGCTCTGGATGTTGTCTCCATACCAATAATCAAAATATTTGTTGAAATACCGGTGTTGGTCAATCTGTTTCTTATTTCCATTTGTTTCCTCAAAATATCGTTCTTAGGAATCACTCTGGCGTAGTAATCCGACATTTTTTTATCATCAACGGTGTAGTCAAAACGTATGAATTCACTTTTTCCAAGATCGTTACTTCGCTGTAAACCTTGCTTTCCATGAAATGGATTTTCTAAGTCATTGTAACTTATGCTAAAGTCATTCTCTCTTACAATTTCTTTTAGTTTCATTGAATCGTTACTAATTCGTTTTTTGTCTACCCCAGTTCGTAGTTCAAACGTATTGTTGACTAACTGAAACAAGGGCTTGTGTTCATATTTGCTACATATGTTAGCAAGATTTGTGCCGAGATCCTTGATTAACGTTGATAACTGGGGATGATTGGGGTCTAGTATAGGTATTTTACAGGAAACCACCTCCTTGGCTGTGACGTCGTCGTTGTTTACTGTCACCATTATGTTCCTTCAAAAAAAATAAAACATTTGTTTTACTACAATAAAACTACATTTAGTTCTCATATGCTAACGGCATCTACCGGGACATGCCGCCAGGTTGACTCGGGTTCAACTTCGGCAGTTCGGCGGCATACTGGTGGTATAAAACGATAATGGCCTACCTTTTGTGAATTGAAAAATTTACTAGAGAATAAGAAATTGTGAAATCTATTGCTGTTACGCGTACAAAACTAGAGTAACCAATCAAATCGCTTAAACAGTACTATCCCGACTTTGAGTATATGCTAGTGTTAGATATTTCATGCTAGAGCAACCAATCAAAATAAAAAGCACTATGCCGACTTCGCCGGGTATATGCCAAACACAAATATGGTGCCACGTTTCGTAAAATAAACATGCCCTCAAAATACAATCCATAATGAGAGGGTACTCGTTTTATATATTTTATTGTTAACGTTTTATCACGTCGTCGCTAGCCAATTGTTTTTTCAAAAAAAAGAAAATACTAAAAATACTATCGCAAAGAAAGGGCCGCCATCAGTTACCTGCGACGTGCGCAGAAATGAGGTTTTATTAATGACTCTTGTTCAAAAAACATTGAAACCAACTGCTAAATAATTCGAAATGAGTTTCGAAAATTTGTCAGTTGATCGTTGGAATGGTCAAGCATAGCCAACTAATGTGGTGAACTGGCTAAATGTGGTGAACTAGTTACAGCTGTCAATATTATGCCTGGTCCACATAAAATCGTTCAGCTGTTGCAGATTGTTGCTGACAAGCGCAAAATTTTCGCGTGGCTGATCATAAGTTTAGCTACACAGATGTGCTCACAAACGTACTGCAGGAACTGTAGGTTAAAGTAGGGATGCATTATTTCATTATGTTACCTCAAATATACATGCTGTGTTGCTAGTGTCTAAAAACACTCGATTCACCATATTTTTTTTAATCGTATTCACATCCCCTCTAGTCCCAGGAAGCTTTTTGCTCATGGCCAAGTTATGTACAGTCGAGTTTTGGTGTCTGAAGATAACTTCCGGTTAAACCGAATGATCATTTTGCATTCAGCCAGGAAAACATGCAATGTGGTTTCAAGCCTGGTTTCCATATATAGTTGTATTCGTCGCCGATCATCAGCGATGGAATTAAAACTGTCGGCCTTAAACTATATGGAAACGTGGCTTTATATTGTTGTCGTCGCGCGAACCATTCCGTTGTCCAACTGTTTTTGGTAACGCATTAGCAGCCGCGCGTGCTGTGCTCAGTCATCTTTTATATCTTAATTTCATAGTCTTTTTCCTACTTTAATCAAACAGGAATGATGGTGCAGTTGATCTTTGATTTGTTGGGGGTTTTTTATTTCCAATTTGCAACAAATCGGGTTTTCTTGTTGGAACATGATTATCTAAACGACAAAAAACTCTTAGTTAAATATATCATACCTGAATTGGCTGAAATAGTTCTTATTGTCTGTATTTTGGTAAAGTACTATGATAAGAAGAAAGCCAACGGCAAAGGTCAGCCTTTGCTTATTGTGCATTAACCAAGTAAGAACCATCCCAGCAGAATGTATAGAGAAGACTAATTATGACCTTGACTGAACGCTTGGAAGAATTGTATAATTACTGATTGTAATAAAACCCATTAGTGTCACTCTGGTCTTTGACATGCACAGTGTATTGTTCTTATTTATAGTAATAAATATACTATGCAAACGTTCATCGGCACTGGAAAATTAATATTAAGGAGTAATGTGAACCGAAAGAGTATTTGACTTAGTTACTTGCTACCAAAATTTACGCAAAATACGTGGTTTCAAAGAACGTGTATGTAAGTATATTTTTCTACATATCTACATTTATACAGAGATAAAAGAAGATTTATAAAGGAAATGCCGAAATGTATCTCTTTTTTAAGTAAAACACTCAAGTTACTTGGATACCAAAGATTTAATTTAGAACAAGCATTGCTTACTGTGGCAATACTGTTTTTAGGTTTTTTCAGTCATTATATCAAACTTGGTCAGGCAATATTACTAGAGTATATTTTTTTTATCTTAACATGATCTTGAGTATGAAAGTGTTTCTTTTGTATGTTTTACACTTTGTTGATCGAGGTTTTTAGAAGGTACTGGTATTGCTTTCATTCTCCGATTTGATGTTTTGTTTTTTGTTCCTGTTCTTATGTGTCAGTTAACTTGCATATCCAGAGACGCTGGCGGCAATCCATAGCTTGTTTTAATATGTATTCATATGAGAACAATTACTTTAAACCAACTTTTATTCTGCTACATTTTGGGTTCTACAATTAATTACACAAACTATCTAGTAATTAAAACAGATAAAAACCTTAGAAAGAAAGCTTGTTCGAGACATTTTTGTAAGTCGAAAACTCTTGCTATAGTAACATGCTAATGGGAGTCATAGTGTAAGTAAATAGTGAAATGATAAAATAAGGTAGTGATAAATAAATAAATAAATAAGGATAATTAAAATAAATAAAAATAAGTAAAATAAATAAAATAAATAAAATAAATAAAATAAATAAAATAAATAAATTAAAATAAATAAAAATAGTGATAACTAAAATAAGGTAATGAAATGATAAAATAAGGACAAGGTAGTGATAATAAAAACCTTAGAAACAAAGCTTGTTCGGGACATTTTTCTAAGTCGAAAACTCTTGCTATAGTAACATGCTAATGGGAGTTATAGTGTAAGTAAATAGTGAGAAATAATAAAATAAGATAGTGACATATATCTATAATAGTTGCCATATAGCTTCGCAAATTGATGTTAACATGTATGAGTTACAATAATGATATATAGATATTTTGAACAAATATACCGGAAACTAAAACACTCATATTTTTCATATTTTCACTAGTGAAGATATGAAAAATTTTATACCAATTGTCCCGGATGTTCGCACGCTCGTCTGTTGTTTTGCTTCAAAGACGGCGATACGAGTTTTTATCGAAATTTCATATGATGATGTGGTTAAGTTTTCGACAAAAAATGGAAACGAAAACATTGCCAAAAAACACACCATGATCTCATGATCATGAGGTTATGTGAGGGTGACTGGTGAAGAGCGAAACATCAAATAAAGTTCCTCACCTCGTTCCTCTCATTTTGCCTCATTTTGTTATTGAAATTATTTTGCTCATATTACTCATTTTGCCTCATTTTTTTATTCAAATTGTTATCTCGTGTCAAAAACAATATTTTACTCACTCGCTGCGCTCGTTCGTAAAATATTGTTTTGACACTCGAAAAAAAAACTCATATCTTCGCACCACCGTGTAATATCCTCAATAGTATTGATACGTTTTGTAGTTTAGACACAAGCAGCAATGTTTTCTTTAAATTGTTTAAGAGACTTTTTTGTTTCCACAGACAGAGAGTTTCATATTGATCCCCATCAAATAGGCAAACAAACATTATGAGCGTTGTTTCGAAGATTGTGCTCGAGCACATCTGTTCTAAAAGTGAATAAATTTTGTAGGCATTCTGGACCCATGTTGTTCAATGTTTTATACATGACTGTGGCCGTAGTCTTTTTTCTTTGTATAATTAATGGTTCCTAATTCAATTGGTTTAAGAGAGTATCCTGGTCAATTTCATTGGGCGTATTTGTTATAATATTCTTCATTTCGTTTAGATGAGAGATATCCATTCACTTGACATTTCTGATTCCTATTAGATAAGTATGTTATTAGGCAAAGAGCATTACCTTTGATACCATAGAGTTCCATTTTTTCTAGCAAAATTGTATTGTCCACAGTATCAAAAGCTTTTTTCAAGTCAATTAAAACAATTAAATTAAACATTTTCCTATCCATATTTATATACCAGCTATTTGTGCAGTCAAGCAGGACAGTGGCAGTGGAGTGTTTTTTTCGAAAACCAAATTGCTTTTCAGATAAAAGATTGTTTATAGATAAGTAATTATAGAGTTGATTGTAAAATGCGTTCCATAATTTTGCTTAAAATTGGTAAGACAGATATAGGTCGGTAATTTTCAGGTCGATTTTTCTTACCATTCTTAAAGATCGGAATTAATTTTGCAATTTTCCATTCACTTGGAAAACAACGAACGGTAATGGATTGCTTGAACTGGCTATGATTGGTGCAGCAATTTTGATAATTTAAGAAACAAAAAACTTTGGGGATTACTTTAGTGACAGGCAACGACATTTTCCATCATGAAATATTCCTAACTTTTATACGAGTTGGAAAATTCCCTTGTTGGGATTAAAACTTCCAAGTCGATCACGTGGTAGGGATTTTATTAAAGAAATACTGGCCTAATAGTTCCGCTAGCGATTCCTGTTTTTTCAGCTCTAGACACACCCAAACGTGCATATAGTTTAGGCCTTTCAAACACACAAACCATTACACTTAAGTCATTCTTTATTATTTGATCTTATATTTCTACGGAAACAGAGATACAATAAGTAGCTCGTTCAGCATTTGTTCTTCGTAAACAAGTGTCTATCTAAGGATAATGTCTATGTAAGCGATGCTACACGAAGGCGTTTTACGACAATTTCCGATGTTGACTTGGAAAGGATTTTCAGTTACAACAACATCAGTAACTTAAAACTTCCAGCTGATCTCAAGGCTCGGAAAGAGCCTGGGACAGGTTATCAAATTCATTTTTGGTTTAAACTTTTTCAAAATCTTATTAACTGTACTAAATTTCTTGATGAAACCTTGCCAAGTTATGTACTTTCGTATACAAGACACATACGCAAAGTTTCGATCGACAAAAAATCACGGTGTAATAAGTGATTAAAAGTACGAAATTGGATTTCAATTTAGTCCCAGTCTTTTTGCTTTGCCTCAGATCATCAGATTCTGCGAGATAATTGTTTCTACTTTGACAAGATGTATTTGATTGCATTAGACCTTTCATTTAAATAAACGTTTATCCAAGGTCTTATGAAATGTCTCTGAAGACTTTTTATAACTTGAATTATCAAATGTTATTGAAAGTAAATAACAGTATTTGTGTACAACAGTTGAAATAGTTAAAATATTAGTATTTTAATATTTACATAAATAATACACCTGCTAAAGGTTCAAAATTAATGGTAATTTCGTAGCATTGCCGAACCAACGACGACCATGAACGAATCACAACGACTCTATTCCAATCGTTTTACATCGGTTATTCGGTCCATAACTTGTTCACGGCCATTCTACGATTGTGTAGTCTTTGACACACTCTTTTGTACTTCATTCGTCGATTTTGAAACCAAACTTTAACCTGTTTCTCCGTTAAGTTTAGCTCACCAGCCAGCCGCATTCGCTTCATACCAACGGCGTACATATCTTTTTGGAATTCGTCTTCTAGTCGGCCTAACTGAAATGTTGTGAATGAGGTGCGGTAACGCTTTTGTCTTTCATTCAATATTCGTCCTATCAACGACAAACAAAAAACGTTATATATGACGGTACTATCTCAGCGCGGATTTAGAAGTTTTTTTTAGAATATATTAAGTCGGAGGCACACGCGGGATTTATTTTCAAATTTCAATTGCGTTGCCCTGAGGCTGAAGTGGCGACACCGTCAGATTACAATTGCGTTGCCGCGCGCAATTTGAGACACCTACGATTTTCATTCTCGGGAAATGAAATTTGACCCATTGCGTTGCCTGCGCGAGAAATAAATCGCATATGTGCGCCGGACTTTAGAGAGCTAGCAATGTAAAATTTAAAATATTTGAACAACAATCTCATTGGTCCAATGTGCATTCTTTGGGGTTGTTTAACCAATCAATTGTTATCAAGCCACCAAACAATTGTCATCAATGTAGTTTGAATTTGTAATCCATTCTGACCTCTAAATCCGCCACTGCAAGTATCTGGTGCCCAGGCATTTGTGTGAGAGCCGCCACAAATAAAAAGAAGAGCAACTCGCATTACGCATTTTGCCTAATGCACATTTTGCACGCATTGTGCCCATTACGCATTTTGTCCGCATTTTGTCCATTACTCTGGAAGCAAACTGTATATTAATTAAGAGAATAGCCAAGAAACGCGGTGAACTGGATGGTCCGCCATTATTTTAGCCAGTGAGCTGCATAAATTATTAAAGCACATACTGCACGACTGATCAGTAGTCAGTCTACTGTGTATTTCCTGTTCTATGGCACCACATAAATAAAGGCTTAACAACGTGGTTGTTAACGACTTTCAAAGCATATTTACGAATCCAAATGGAGTTTGCCCTCTAGCATAATTTAAATGCAATACACCATAAATTTAACAGATGGTTTGAATGAGCTTTGCCTGTGGACATGACATATCAACCATAGACACACAACCAAGTAATGCATTCTAGTTAAATTAAATGCAGCTGGAAGAAACAAAAAATCCTTATCCTTTATTAGCCAGTAATTCTATTGTGTGCAAGAACCCTTTGGGCTTATCGTATGTCTTTGTGTCACAACGGCGTTTTTTGCAATGTTACGAGTAGAAAGTACCACCGGCTATAAGTGACCACTTTTAGTCCAATGTTCTCTCTGACGTAATGTCAAGAACATTTTTTCTGAAACAAAAAATTTTTCTTGCCACGTTTATTATGTCTAAATTATTGTTTCATCAGCGGCGGATCTAGCGTCAGTGAGAATAAATATAGAATTGTAATTTAAAATTCAAAATACCGAGATAAAGATCTGATTGGTTAAACAGTTCTATAGAATATAAATCCTACCAATGTGATCGTTCTTCGGGTATTTTGAATTTTAAATTACAGTTCTATATTTATTCTGACTGACGTCTAGATCCGCCAGTGCTTCATCATACTTGATGGCACCATGATAAATCATGCTTGACGCATCAACCATGATCGCGCATGATGCGTCAAGCTTGATCAAGCTTGATATCTCATCAACCTTGATCAAGCTGGCCAGCTCAACCATGATCAAGCTTGATATCAAGCATGATCATGGTTGAGCGTTTTTAGCCGTCTGGTGTTCTACTTTACATTTCGACTGCTTATATTTTGAAGTGCTTATGAAACGAAAATCATTATTTTGTTATAAGAAAGAGCTTTTCGATCATGCGGTTTAATTTGTTTACGACGTGAAGTGCATGCTCATTACGTCATAATGAGTTGTGACAAAATGTTAGATATCTCCATTGTCACCGAAATCCTGAGAGTTTATGTGTTAAAAAAAATTTAGTTGGCAATTACCGGGATATAACATTTTCTGTGTAGCTCATTGTGCATAACTGTGTGACGTAATTAGCCTGCACTTGGTAAGTTAGTAAACTGGAATATCTCACAACGAAGCAACTAAACGAAAAACACATAAGACAATAATAAATTTCGTTTCACAGGCACTTTAAGCATGCTTTAAGTTACAGCTTATTTAAGCATATTAACTTCTTTAAAGCATGTTAACTCCTTGACTCGTCGTATTATTTGTTTCTGAATTATGCAGACTTAGACATACTAACTCGGTCTAACCCTAGACAATTTTACTAAAAAAAGACAGTAATTTACAGAAGGACTGTTAAATAGTTTTGTTAAGTTAGTATTTTACTTTGCAATTTACCTAAACACGGAAAAGTTTGTCGTGTGAGCAAGAACCGTAGAGCAAGATGTTTGAACACTTGATGTTTCGATTTGTATTGGAAATATTTCACCTTCATCTTAATAGGAACACACGTGCATGATGGCATGTCGAAGTTGCGTATATTATTTTTTATAATCAAATTATTTTGAATTAAAATGCTTGGTGTTGTGGAAAGGAACGTGTACATGTGTTAATTAAATTTTTCACATACGTGTTCTGCCAATTTGATTAAAGCAAAAATATATAATTCATATTTTAAACGTGTGACTTGCTGCATTCATTTTTTAGTTTTACTCAGTATAGGGATTAATAGACACGTTTCTACAACACAGCGTGCACTCTTCAAGATTTCTGAAATCTGTTAGTATAATTTTGTTCGATAATTATTTTATAATGAGAACAATTTTAATTCCCACCAATTGTTAGCTTTTCGCGATCCCAAAACGTATAAAAAAATTGTTTTAAACAATTGGCAAAATAGGGGTTTATTGGTCTTGTCTAAGGCAGGTCTTGTATGTATTTCTGACATTTTCAACCACGTATTTCTTTATATATTATATATACCCTAAGCCATAGAACAACAGGCATTACGTGTATAGTTCTTTTAGCGACAGTATAGAACATATGCGAAATATTTTACAGCTAACTTGAATTTTTTTACCTTAAATATCGACCGACATTGGCAGAATTTAAGTGACTGGGACCTTATACGATACTAGTGTCAATCGCACTGTACCTATGATTTTTATTATTTTATTACGTTACATTACGTTATTGTTTCGTTACATTGCATTGTGTTGAGTTGCGTTGCTTTACTTTACGTTACGTTACGTTACATTACGTTACGTTACGTAACGTTGCGTTGCGTTACGTCATGTCACGTCGCGCTGCGTTGCATTGCATTGCATTGCATTACATTGCATTGCATAACATTGCACTGCATTGCATTGCATTGCATTACATTACATTACATTACATTACATTACATTACATTACATTACATTACATTACATTACATTACATTACA
>JAOBAZ010018568.1:0-13174 GCA_026546875.1 Pteroeides caledonicum | reverse complement strand
TCCAATCTATTTGTTTTATACATCAAAAAAGTACGAAAAACAACAAGCAAAATCTTGATGACGCCATCTGTGCATTTGTACTTTAATAATACACAGTTCAAATCCAATCAAATTGCTTGTTTTAATAAGATTGTTGTATAATGCGTGATAAACTTTTTAATACCTTTTGAACACCACATGCAACTAACCACTCACGTTTCTTGTCGGTGGTGGGGAGTTTTTGACAAATATCTACAGAAGAAAAACGCTTTTAACTTTATTAACTTGAAAGCCTCTGAAATGGCACTGTGGTATAAATTTTGTTACCTCACAAAATCAGCGCGCAAAGAGTGTGGCTACATTTACTTCAACTTAGGGAGGTAATTATCAAAATAATTAAAAATTTCAAAAAATAGTTCAGTGACATATACATTAGTTGAGGGTGTGCAAATCTTTTTTGCGAGGTGTGCCAAGCATCTCTGGGAGGTGCAAAAACTTTGGGGAGAACGCACACCGCTTGCACCTCCAGAAAATTTGTGTACGAGTGTTACCACAGCAAAGGGGTATTATAAACGAAAGAATGAAATGATTTAACTACACTCTTTCATATGTCGTATGACTGTCACATATCTAACTACCATGTCATATACCAACACGCGCGGAATTGGACAGCCTGTTCGCAGCTGTTAACAATGTTGTTCGATGCTGTTTTCAACGGGATTGAACATGCTTGAGCTGGCCAGGTGAATCAATGTTGATATCATACCTGTTCATACCTGATGTCAATGTTGTTCTTACTTGTTATCAACAGCCATGATTTATCATGTTACAACAGCTATGAACAAGGTTGTTGAACCAACAGGTTCAACAACGTTGTTCCAACAGCCATGAACCTTTTTCAAGCATGATATCATGCTTGAGCAACCTTGTTCAAGCATGATATCAATACTGTTTAGGGGTTGTTGAGTCAACAACATTGTTCAATCCTGTGATATTTTTGCTCGTGTAAGTGAGCTACAGTAGAAACGGTCACAAAAACTCACTTGTCATTTCTTTTAAAATGTCAACCGTAAGCTCGCCTTTTCCATCGTCAAAATAATCCTGGGTGAATGCTTGAAGATGCTTCAAAAGAAAACCCATTTATTAAATTATGAAGTTACACATCATGATTAGACAGACGGACAGACGGACAGACGGACGGACGGACGGACGGACGGACGGACGGACAGACGGACAGACGCATGGACGAACGGACGGACAGTTGTAGACTATACCTGAGTAAGTGCCTTGACAGCACCCAAATCAAAAAAGATTTGCTATATGAACGGTAATAAAAGAACGCTTATTAAAAGTGCGTTAAAATATTTCAAAGTACTACGGTACTTTAAAATATTTTAAGGTACTGGTACTTTGAAACATTTTAAGGTGATAGCAATTTGAAACATTTTAAGGTACTAGTACTTTGAAATATTTCACAGTACTAGTTCCCAGCATATTTCCTTTATGAGTACTGGTAACCTTCACAAAAATAAATCACCAGAACAATTAAACGCTATGGTCAACTATAAAACGCACCGAATGTCCGACGAAGTGTTTCAGAGTGATTTCAAAATGGCGGTTAACATGAGTTTTCAAAACTACTGTATAGCTGTTTAGCGTTCTTATATTTATCTGTTTTCGTTAAAAGGAATAAATGATCTGATGCTCAATCCGTTGGTCTGCAAATTCAGACAACAGATGCCGCTTCTAGCATACACCACTGGCATACTGTATATCGGTAGGTAAACTTGTAAATAAATACCCACAATTACAACTGGTCATCAGTTTTAAAATAAAGAACATGCGTTGCCGGACAAGTTTGTGTATTTTGCGCTTATTAATTCGCTATGTACAAATTATATGATATAAACAAACATTGAACGATCGAAATTGCCGCCATTTTGACCTCGGGACGCGCTCACGACTGTCTCCGGAGATTCTTCCATTGAAAGATCCCTTTTATAGTCGGCCGTAGCGTTTAAGACTAACCTGGTACGTGGGATCTCTAACAAGTAGACGAAGGCATGTTAATGTTTGCAAAATACTTTGTCGTGAAGTCTTGCTCATCCATTCTCTAAAATGCGGTATGTGTTAAAAAGGTAACGATATTAGGAACACCAAACGTCATAGCACTACACTTTTAATGTTTGTCTCAAAACTATTTAGCTGGACACGAATAACCAAAGCTGTTGGAAAACGTAGTTTGCAAGCTTAAACAAAATTCAGTGGAACTGATTATCTATTTTATAGTTCAGGTTTATGCAAGTTTGGAGTTCTTTCTCATCACGTGTGTATTGTCTTCTTGGCCAAACAAAAAATAGGAATGATTCGATCCAATCATACACCCATAATATAAATTTTAAGCACTTTTACTGGTGAATCACTTCAAAATACAATAAGATTGTGACTAGGAAGGATCACAAACGTTTATAAACATAAAAAAACATAGATAACAAGTTCTATTAAATTTTCATCGAGTTTCCAAACTGCGCTGCAGTAACTAAAATAACCTATATTCCGATATAATCTACAGACTATGAAAAAACGCAGTTCTGCAAATTTGCTTTTTAGTCAATTTTTCAGTTTTGTTTTTAAGTCTACTTTTTCAAATTAACAATTAGCAATTCTTGCTGTTTTTTCAAGTATAAATGCCTACTGCATAAACCCAGCTCCACAGACTCGGTCTTTAGCCAAATACTCAATGCGAGATTTATCTGTAAAGGCTTTGAGAAATATGGCGTGGTTTGATATTTTTCTGTAAAGAACGAGCAAGTGTAAATAAAAGTTTATTGCATGGCATCACTTAAGCATTTATGAAGAAACCAAAAAATGCCTCGTTTGAAACGTGTTACGTGGCTTGTTACGGAAAAGTGATGGACCGCTAACATGAAGCTTGCCATAATATAATAGCTTCTTTAATACAGTTTATACTGTAAATACCGATTGACTGAATTTTGAGACTACTCTCATCATAAACTAAGCTATAAACTACGTTGTGATTCAAGTTTATTAATGCGGGAACTTAAAAAAATGAAGATTTTTATTATGGCAAGGTTTATTATTGCCAAAAGTTCTTTAAATTTCTGGACTTTAGGAAAGTAAAATCGTCTGACGTTAACCTACGTAAAATAACAAAAGTTCAACTGCGGACTAGAAAGGGTTAAAATGAATGTTCGGAAATGGCAACGGTTGCGTAAGGTACACAAATCACAGTAAAAATATAAATAACAGTAAAAAAAATATAAGAATATAATTACGTGTGAGATAGTCGTTCCACCAACGCATTTAAAATCTATAATAAATAATAAAAAAATCACAAGTTAATTGCAGAGTTGGTTTAAATACTGTGTGGTCATCTACTGTAGCCCTTGTAATCATCAAACACTTTATACAGTTCTATAGAGAAAAAACATGGATGCACAAAAATCCAGCATTTATTTCAAGTCTTGAACGAAATATCTCACGAGTTCAACACGAGAAATAAATCACTTATTTCCAAGCATCCACGTATTGTGTTTGTTATGTAAAAACACAAAAACACATGAACATTCAAAAAATAAAAAAGCGATAATCGACACATGTGTGATTACGATAAATAATTTCACAAGTGCAACTACTGTATCACTGTTATTAATGCCAGAAAAATCAATAAAGCACTGTATTTTATATAATAATAGCATTAGCTATTTAATAGTACGATAATTCATTTCAAATTAAAAAAATAACGTTACGCAGAACTGCGTACCGTACCTGCGTAAAAAACTTTTTGAGTGGGTGAGTTGAAAATATTCTTACATTTTGAAAGAAAGAGCTAATTGACAAAAGAAACGTTGTTAAAAAAATTATCTACATACAACATATATTAGATTTAGCTTTGAGGAATTTTACACAAAACCTTAGGAAGTTCTACTAAAACGCAATTTAACGATTTCAGTTGAGATGTATTTTTAAAATTTGTCCCGTAAAACATACGCACCACTTTACGATTGTATACTGTTTAAATAAAGGAAGAAAAAGTATTTGACTGTAATTGGCCTTCGTGAGAGGGTTTTGAGAAGTTTATGTCGTATAACAAGCAGATATGTGATTGGTTTGGTCACAGAATACAATACAATGTAAAATGCAATACGGCCGTGGTACAAAGCAAAGTTTTTAATTGCTGCAAGTGATTTTTACACGTTTTGAGCTTTCAAAGATCATACAAAAGCAAGATCTTTGAATTCTAGCAGACAATTACTGTGACTGGTAAAAAGGTCATCTGTGAAGATCACCTGATTTACAAAAAGAAAAAAGAGCACTGTACTGCACTCAGCTTTAAATTTATACCATTAAGTTGGACAACATTGTGCTCTGTTAAGGCAGCCTCCAAGAGTTTTGAGAAAATTGTTCAAAGCAGGTTTGATACATAGAATGAAACACCGACATTGTAAATTGTAGATTAAAATTAGTTTTAACTTATTGTTGAGCATGTAGGGAACAAGAAACTATTAATTAACAGATCATAGAACCTGTTGTCATGTCAACAATAACGTTCCAATATTGCCACCAATTATCATTAAATTGCGATTATTTCACAAACGTAAAGTTTCTTTTTTGAAATTGTGAAATTTCTTTGGTCAAATTTCTATTATTTATTTTGTCACTGAACGCTTTGCCAGCCGGTTAGTAATTGATTGGGCAATTTCAAAAAAAGTAGCCAATACAAAAAAATTTAAAGACAGTGTAAAAACGTGGTTTGACGCTATTAAAAAAAATCTATTGGTGACTTTTTTAAAATTGTCCATTTGAATACTAACTGGCTTGCAAAGCATTCAGTTAAAAAGAGAAATATTCACAGAACTCACATTCTGTGAATTCTTTGGTGATATTTCTATAATCGCACTACACCCTTTCGATATTTACGTCATTAAAGGTTTTTTGGCTCCCAGGCCAAAGGTATTCAATTGAAATTGGCAACCATATTGAAACGCCATTGTTGCCATGGCAATGGCTTTCTTGGTTAATCACTAAACAGATTCTCATTCCTAGCGTACTGAAATATATAATCAAAAGCATTGTTGATCTGTAGTCTACAATATTGGTGATTAATTTGACACACCAAAACTCCAAGTACACAGAATTCTTACAGATCCCTAGGGAACCTCCTTAAATAGCTGGTCCTTTAGAACACACATAATCTTGACAAAAAGATTAAGTCAAATAATGCAAGTGGTTTTTGCACTAGTTCTTTTTTCATTTTTTGTACAGGGCAAAAATATTTCAAAGTTTCAGCAATATAGTGGTCCAGAAGATTATGGGTGTGGTATTCACAAATCGCGATACTAAAATTAATATGCAGCAAAAATCATGTTTAGCCAGATAGTTATGATTACCAGTGTATAGCTAACATAAATAATGGGTAAAATTAATAATTAGTTTCCAAAGGTCTGCTTGGTGACATGACCATACAGATAATGATCAGTGGAAAAGTCAGTCTGACAATTTAATCCTGCTTTGCAAACTAGCTTATAAATTAAATAAAAATATTAATATTAACATTGCAGGAATGAATTGTTGTGCAGGCTTTCCCAGATGATGATGATGCATTAAGCTTTTTAGTACATTGTTTCAGGGTAACAATATGGCAGGTACTTATTAGCTTGTTCAGGGTCAATGAGTTATGGTTACAATAGTTATACTTATTACAATGAAGGTCGTCTTTTAACCCTCTAGATCATCTCACATCCAATCCCTAGAATAATTTCCCCACTGACAAGTAGATAAATGTGTATACATCATCATGTAGAAAATTTTATTATATGTACTGGTAAGTACAGTGTAAGCACTTAACTAAGTTTTAACAAGTTGATCAACTGACTTAAGTACCTGAATTGCTCGAAAGCTGTTGATTCTGTTTGATTTTGGGAATTTAATTGAAGTTTATCTGGTGGGTCCAATCTATCTTGTTTACATGATAACACTGTAATCTAAAAAAAAACATCATGGGTACACAGATCATGGAACATGAATAAATAAATAAAAGCATATGATCAACAACAGGAGAAGTATAGCCTATTTGCATGACTTTTGTACTGCATAGGCATGGAAGCATGAATACTGATTTGTGTGCAGGTTTGTTGAATAGTTAACAACAACTGACAATTTTAAAGATTTTACTCTGGACATTAAAGAATTGTATAGGTACTTGCCACAGTATAAGGAGAAAGAGTAATGTCCAGTTGGTCACACTATGCTATTTCTGGGTAAACCACAGTGCCAGCAGGGGTTTCCTCCTGACAAATACCATATTTTCTGGGCAATTATGCGTACTGCATATTACGCGCAGTTACCAATTTTGGCAGCAAAATGCATTTTTGATGACGCATTAGACGCACCGGAAGATAACACACACTGCAAATTCTCTCGATGTAGCTTGATTTCCGATCTCTTCAGCTCGGCAAACAACGTTGAGCTTAAACTCAAAGGGGTAGCTCTGGTGAGATCATTTTTGAACAAACATGATGAATAGCTGTGGTGTAACGAGAGTGATACACTATATAGATAAGGATGGAGTTGTCGATTGCAAAACGTCTAGGTAAAATAGATTTTGATATTTGTGACAATGAACTTCGTGCTTATAGCAACACCACCCAAGGTGTCTTCGCAAAGTTCCATGTATCAGTTCAACCAATCAGAAATTGTAAATAATTGCCTTATGTGAGCCCAATTTACAGTGTACCGAAGAAAATGTCAATGATTGGCAGCTTTATTAAAGAAGGAATATGTATACAGCATCTTTCTATTACGGTAATGAGCATCAAGTTTATGAGGATATATTATTAAAGTAACAATGGCAGGCAAATTTTAGGCAACTTAACTATTTGACAGTGTAGAAGGTTGACTAAAACCACATTCGTTTCTGCAACGTTTTTCAATTTCTTGTCAAACCTGTTAATAGTAATTTTTGAAACGTTTGGCAACCGCATTACACGCACCCTCGGATAATGCGCACGAGCCTTGAAAAGAAAAAAATCAACAGATAACGCACGTAATCTGCCGGAATATACAGTCAATGATCGGGTATTGGATAAAGGTAAAATCTGTGAAAAAAACTAGATGCAGATTAAAAATGATTAGCTGGGTCACCATTAGCTGGGTCACCATTAATCTAATTTGGAAGATCTCCAAAGGTTATATGTAGATCAATCACATCATTAGTACTAATGTGCTGACTAATTATGAAAAACATATTAATAACATCCTAACCAACCCAATATAAGGTACCTGTTTATCTTTTGCTGGTTTCCTTAAGATTTCAAGTAGTTTTAGCACAATCTTCTTTTCTCTATACATGCATGTCAAAAAATTTATTTTAATATATATTTAATATACTAGCTGGTATTTACAATAATTCATTATTTAATATTAACAGTGTAACTTGAATTGAAATTATATAAAATTCCCAAATCTATTGAGTTGCATGCATGCTATTGCATGCTGGAAGTGTTACACAGTATTATCTCTAATGGTATAAGGCACACATGTACATGCATATAGCAGACCCAGGTAACTTTTGTTGGGGGTACATTTATGAAATGTATTAACTAAATTACTGTTATTTTTATACTGTAACAGACAAAAATTTTATACAAACATGTTAAATTTATCAAGAAAAGTAACCCAGTACTCCTAGAAAATATTAAATATACAGACAAGTATAGTTACATACTGGTAGGGGATTATGCCAAGGGTAGTTAAGTCAAAAACAGAATAGGAATACAATTGTCCAATATGTAACTGTGGAAGTAAATTATATTAATTGGGACAAATTATGTGCTGCTACAGAACAATGGTGGTAACTCTATGTTTCTGGTGGAAAGTCTCAGAATATGAGAAAGACCAAAGGCAATGCGGATTCATATTGTGTTGAGGGGCATATGATAGTGGTGAGGAAGAGGGGGCATAAGAGTATGGGAAGGACCAACTGCTGTGGTGTGCTACTGCTACTATTATCACAAGCCAGGCAAGTCATTTCTGTAATTTTATCAGTGCTATAGTACTGTACCTGCTCAGGTTATTATTATCTTTTGTAGAATCTTTTAAAGAAACATCCATTGTTTAAATTAACCAAAGCTGCAAATTTTTAAAAAATATTTGTAGATTTTGTATTGTTTTGTAAGTATGTTCAAAGCAATTAGATCTAGGATTGAATGATTCCAGCGCACTGTTATTATTTATACATGTCTGCCGTCTGGTACTTTTAAACAAAACCAATAAAATTTAGATATTCATATAACCTCGAATATTTAACGAAATCAAACAACAAACGCTTAGGGCATGGTCTGAGCTACTAAACATTGGTTCACCTAAGTAAACATGAACCTGGCGATGATTCAATTCTCGACCAATTGCAACCTAACTTGAACAAAAAGTGACGGCTTTTACAAGTAATCAGAATACAAGCATATACTGTGTTACGTTGTACTTACTAAATATTTAGCATTAATTCTTATTTATTCTCAATTCTTAATTATTCTGCAACTGTTCTATTTCGCTTGAAAAATCAACAAATACGCATTGCATTTCCAAACATTAACATACCTACCTCATTGCTTTTACTTGGCTCAAGGCATCATCGTTAGCTTGCTAGTATATAATAGTGATTGAGTAAAAAATCCAAAAACAAAGTATAAACAAAGTACTGTTACACAAGTAAACCAAGTCGTATCAAATATAATTTCGAACTGCGCATGAGTTCGACTATAAAATGTAATGTTTACAATACACGACCATACCGGATGTCAACGCTATTACAAGACTTCCTTAGTTACCTGCGGCTGCAGGTACCATCTATACTAGTCAAGCTTTGTTTATAGTAGAGACGTAGATTCAAAAATATTTGCATAGATGTACTCTTCATAATATACCTATATACTGCGCTTGGCCTATCAAACAAACTTAATTGGCTGCACTACAATTCTAAGCTGAGTGTTTGATTGGGGGGGGGGGGAGGCGGTGAAATTATAGCCATAGGGCTGGCAAAAAAACGTTTTTTGTTTAGTTTGGGGGTATCACCAGAGTTTGAAAATAGTAAAAAGGAAGGGTATAAAAGTTTTAGTTTGCCTACCATGGCACAGTATTTACTGTTTTGACCTCTTTGATGAACCAAATAAATGAAACAAGACGCCTACTCGGGCGTTAACTGCGCTGCGTTGTGCTGGAATCCAGGCCTGTGAACTATCCATGCGCAATTTGCGTTGACATGAACCTAGCTTGGGCGAGTGTTCTTGGTTTAATCCACTCGCATGTTAGGTGATGTTATAGCCAAGATCGTAACATTGCGTTATATTCTTACTGTGGATGTTCCTGGTGCATGTATGGAACGCCAGAGGGGACAAAAATAGTTCTAGGTCTTACACGTAAGACTTGCGCTTCGCATGAGACTTGTTAATAACTTTGTACAACCAAAACACTCGCTTATAAAACTATAATCATAGGCGCAGAAAGCGCCTGCAATACGTACATGTTCAAACACACGCTTATAACTACTTTTCCCAGTGTAGGCATTGAAACTACATTCGCGTATAACACTTGGGTCTCACACGCATACGAGATCCACCCATGTTGACAAACGAGCTTTTCGAACATAGTCATGAGCAAAAACCGGACATAAAACGTCCGTGACAGGGACGGGCCGTAAGACTTTCTCGGCGCGCGGACCAAAATTGGTTCGTAAGACTTTCTCACATTACAGAGCAAGCAAAAATTGCTTCACATAAGACTTTCTAATATTACAGAGCGAGCAACAATTGGACTTGCTCATGTTAAAGAGCGAGCAAAAATTGGTCTAAATTCAAAAATTTAATAATACTTTGGTTTACGCTTCTGTTTGTTCTCGGCCGGTGAACGTCATGGAAAACGAATTACGAAGGGTTCCTCTTAGTTTACCAGATTTTTGTCAGCAATGTGAGGCACACAAGCTTTCAGACAACGCTAACGTAGTGAAACGTATTTAGGGCAGCTATCAGAAATAATTTATTTCCTGAGAATTTTAGCGAGGACATTTCCTGCGATAAATGGGCACACGACGACCGTCGAGGAAATCTTGTTCTATTACCATATTTTACCACTTTGAAGAAAGTCTTTTATGAACAAATTGTTGCTCGATCTGTAATATTAGAAAGTCTTACGAACAATTTTGGCTCGCGCTGCAGACTGATAAGTCTTACGAACCAATTTTGGTCCTCGCGCCGAGAAAGTTTTACGGCTCGTTTGTGGTTTGTGTCCCTGTCACGGACGTTTTATGTCCGGTTTTTGCTCATGACTATGTTCGACAGGCTCGTTTATCATGGGTGGATCTCGTATGCGTGTGAGACCCAAGTATTATACGCGAATATAATTTCAATGACTACACTGGGAAAAGTCTTATAAGCGTGTGTTTGAACATGTACATATTGCAGGCTCTTTAGTCTTTATGCGCCTATCATTATAGTTTTATGAGCGAGTGTTATGGTTGTACGAAGTCATGAACAAGTCTCATGCGAAGCGCAAGTCTTACGTGTAAAGCCTGCCGCAGACTGGAGCTATGAACTTAGCTGATTGTCATTTTGAGATAGGAAATCAAGCTGAACAACCAATCCTAAGCAGTTATTGAGATATGATTGGTTGAACAAGTTTGAACATACCATTTTAATTCGATTTCATACTCCAAAATGACAATCAGCTAAGCACATAGCTTCAGTGTGCGGCAGGCTTAAGACCAGAACTAATTTTGTCCACTCTGGCGTTCCATGTGTATGCCTACGCCTCAATTATGGAGGGGTCATACGAGCCGGGCGGGTTGATGGTTAACCATTGAACTCAAACATTGAACAGGTATTTCGAGTTCAATGTGGTTCGATTGGATTCGATGTGGTTAACGCAGGCCATGTTGACCAGGTGAATCACGGGCGCATACTAGCGGTGCGTTGGACTGCTGTCTAAAATTATGAAGAACATGGAAAATCGCCCATTTTATAACTGAGCTCGCGCTACGCAGCGGCGTAGTAATAAATATACTATTTAGTATTTAAGATCAATTCAACCAAGCATTTATTAATGTTAATTGGTGAAATATAAGGGGGGTGTCTAAAGTTTTGAGTACTTTCTTAAGGGCAGCAGCTTAGTAGTACCACTGAGTCGTACATTGATAGAGGGGGCATATAAATATTGAGAACGGCCTTAAAAAATACCTCCCCCCCCAAACCATAAATAATGAACACTACCTAAGTCTAAGAAAAATATTGGACGTTAACCGGAAGTGGTGATGCGACACAACAAGGGTTAGTTCTTTTGAATACTGTATTACATTTAATTTGTTGTTTGCCCTGGAGTCACACAAATCCGGCTAAACACAGGAAGAAACTTACGGTTCCCCCAGTTGTGACGTCACTAAAACCGAGGCCAGTAAGCCAAGATGCCGGTGGTCAACAACGTTTAGCCAGCTTTGAAATGAAATACCTCGAAGGACATATACTTTGAGAATTTGTCACTCATTTTCCATGTCCTAAAAAAGCATGCTTACTATATGGGCTGCAGTGAAGCCAGCCCAACAGTTCGTCTAACAGCCATATATGCAAATTTTTGGATCATTACCAATATCATTATTCATTTTTATTAGAAATTCATTGTTTTCATTCTTCTTGGACACGAATAATTTGCATAACAGGACTAAATTATCGGACTGGGTCCGCTACTGTAGGTGGGGGAGTGAGGATTAAATTATTTTTGTCTTTTAAATACATTTTTTGTTTGCCTTGTTCTATAGTACCCTGTCCCCCAGTGATCAATATTTTGAGCCCTGCGGCTTGCTAAGATTTGATAAGTGATGTTCTATGATCCTTTACCTATAAAGTTAGTCCACAGTTGTTGAAGAACATGGTTTGGAAGCTTCATCAAAATTCAATGGAACTCATTATCTATGTTATTCTCCAGGTTTATGCAAGTTTAAGGTTCTTCCGCATCACATGCACATTGTTTTCTTGGCCAAACAACCAATAAGAAAGAATCGACCCAATCACTCACCCGTAAATTTGAACAATAGAAATTTTAAGCACTGTTATTGGTCATTCAACCCAAAATACAATAGTCATGTGATGCGAAAGGGACCTTAAACTTGCATAAACGTTACCCAACATAAATAATGAGTTCTATTGAATTTTAATCGAGTTTCCAAACCATGTACTCCAGTAACCATGGGTAGTCACAAACATTATTTAAATAATAAAACATTTCAGTAATAAGAAAACATTTTCTCAGTAAATTTCTCCTCGTACGTAATTACACGTGTAAGAATAGGACAATGAGGCGTAAGGTCGTTTTGATGTATTGGAATAAGCTGCGGTTTATGCTTTGGCAAAATCGTCCTGACTTTCATGGCGAAAATGTGGCAGTCACTAAAGAACAAAAGACAGCTTAAGAACCTAAAGAATTCCCTCAAAGTATTACATCTTATCAACATGATCCCAGTGTTATAATGGTTGTTTTAACTTTTCAGCTCTACTCGCTGACTCTTTTCAACACATCAAACCGATCTCACGCCTCATGGAAACATGCGGGATCATGGAAACAGCCTCTAAATTAGATGACAGGTGAACATCTGCACCATAATTACATATGATTAATAATCTGGTAAATATTAAATTCAAATACTTTACTAAGATTCGCAAAAAAATTTACATTTGACCAAGCTTAACGCATTTTCGTTAGCTCTTACTGATGCACGTTGTAATCGAGTTTAAGCTGACAGAATTATATGACAAAACTATCTTTATATATACAATTGCAATTGCAAAGAAATATTTATCATACAAGTTAATGCAGCTTAAGCTTTAGATAATTGCTTTTATACAATGTTACTTTCATTTGGAAATTTTTAAGCTTTGCACACAGAATGTTGGATGGCGCCCAAAAGCTTTTTGACATTTTAGATTAGCTTACACCGGAGTCGAAAAAATTTTCATTTTTCATTATTCTATTTATTTTATTGTAGTATCCACTGATCTCTATATTAACTGGACTGGCTATACCTTACTAAATGTTATATGTGGCGTGACCCCATCGGCCGCCATGTTGACTTTAACATAAAATTCCTAATACTTTGTCAACAACAATCTTCAATATGTGAAAAATTGTCCGG
>JAOBAZ010018457.1:0-13175 GCA_026546875.1 Pteroeides caledonicum | reverse complement strand
CAGAAAATATTTCTGAGCCCCAGACGGGGATCGAACCCGCGATCTCCTGATGCTAGCCAGTTGCTCTAACCACTGAGACTCACATGGTAAAGCATGTTAAATCGCGTTACTGGTTCGACTTTGTAATGTGTATGTGTACCTTTCGGTCTCAACATACGTGTTTTTAACTTATATGTTAAATCGCTTTAACATATAAGTTAAAAAAACGTCAGTATGGCGAGTTTTTTTCTGACATCACATCACACATTTGGTTGCGTGAAGTGTTTAAAAGCGACGTCGTTTGCCAGTAGCGAGGCGACAATACGGACGGCAAGAAACTTTCGCGGTTTAAGCACCCGCGACTTGAGACTCGAGACGCGGAACTTGAGACCTGCACCCGCGACATGGGACCCGCGACACGCGTCTTATAGGGTTACTCGCCATTTTCTGATTGGTTGGATTGTTCGAGTGTTGGTTTTCTTGATTGTGGGATTCGCACGTTGATTTGTCTGAACAGTGCTAGCTGTATGCGTTGTTGTTGTTGAAATGTTACTAGTAGTAACAAAATTTGTACTGTTTTGAGAAGTTAATTCCTTTTTCATTATTTCATTCAATTTTTTGCTGTTCTGTGTTGCGTTTCGTGAACGTCCGTACACCGAGTCCGTACGGTAAAGTGTGGACCCGCACGTTAGCCAATCAGCGTTCGAAGTCTTCCCACCTATCATACTATACATAATTTGCACTTTGGGATAAAACATAGTATAAAACTACAGTAATGCTATCTAGAGTAATAGGATAGCGCAAAAAATCTCACACCAATCGCACCTAATCAAACATAAGTCTAACCTACACTTGTGCTCGTCCTTCTTGGCCATGCAGCCCGACTTAACGCTTAGTACCAGGCGTCTTGTTCGGAATATAAAAATGGCTAAAAAAAGCTAACTAATCTTCATGTATACACATACCGCAACCAAAACCAATAAGTATACGCCCAATCATAAAAACAATGAATGTTTTCGGAAAAATCATTGCCCATGTTGCAACAGTGATAAAAAAAAAACCAATGAAGAAAGCAATTCGTCTTCCAAATTTGTCTGACAAATATCCTCCAAAAATTAATCCAAGAAACATTCCAATCCAGAAACACGATTGGGCAACAGACTGAAGCAAAGACTTCTCACATACCAGATCATACTATATTTAATTTTAAAAGAATTATTGTAAGCACAAATTCTCCTTTAATGTACTTTCTGAAACTGAGAAGTGAACTTAACTACGGCAAACACTTTTTTGGGTTAGAGCAATTTTGAGTAACTTTTAGGAGAAGAAATTTGATTGACAGTAAGATCACACAAACGCTTATTTTTGACATTTTGGAAATGCGGCGCATTTAGCTATATATCGAACGCAATGTCATTTACTTGGGGCGTATATTCCTCCCAGAAATAGTCGATTACTCAGAGCACAACCAACTGTGTTTATCACAGAATAATGACTAATTCAGAAGGACCATTTAATAGTACAATGCGCTGTAGTATTTTTATGCCAAAAATATGCAGTTTACTGCCTAGGACCAACCAATTCAACGCGTTTATTGGCGAGAGCATACAGTTTATTGGCTGGGACCAAACAGTTCAGCGCGCTTATATTGGCAGAGCATACCGTTTACTGGCTGGGACCAGACAGTTCAGCGCGCTTATATTGGCCAAAGCATACACTTTACTGGCTAGGACCAACCGATTCAGCGCGTTTATTGGCCAGAGCATACAGTTTACTGGCTGGAACCAGACAGTTCAGCGCGCTTATATTGGCCTGAGCATACAGTTTACTGGCTGGGACCAGACAGTTCAGTGTTTAATGGTTGTGCCACATGCGTATATTTGGGGGAATTCTGAATATTTTATGTTTTCTAAAATTGTATTTTGTAAAGTTGATGTAAATGAGGAAAAGTATGTAATAAATTTCCATCTTAGTTATTTCGCATATTTTTTTCTTCTGTGTTAATATGTTAAGGATGTGATAATATGTTAAGGATGTGATAATAGATGCCTTTATTTTGCTCCCTTACCGCCTAGCATTGTGGTAAAAATAATTCTCTTTTTTGCCACAAAAAATTGTCTACAAACATATGAATAGTATGTAATAACAGGGACCGCATCCATGTTCACGTACCGTAAAAACAAAAGAAAGTTTTTCGCTTTCAAAAGGAACCAGTCATGCAGAACATGAATATATGAATATAGCCTCCCATTTATCGTTCTTGCGCGGCCCCTGAATAGGAACAATAAGCAAGGAAGAGCAATATTAAATAATAATAGCTAAAATTTATATGTGCTTACGTCTGTCACAGTAGATGTAAATCCATCTACATAAGTCCATGATTCTCTTGGCATGTCACATCTTGCTTTATAATGTTTACTTGTTAAAGTGATTGGTTCTGTAAAGTTACAGATTGAATTATTGTATCCCTGAACACAAATCCAGTCTGGTTCTGCTGTTATAAATGTCACGACAAGAATAGCAAATGCAGTATTAAATGAGGCATAAGACAAAATGCTACCAAGGAACCATTGATATTTTCCACATGCCCCAATTTCTTGTAACACTTCGTCAATATCCATTGTCTGATAAATGAAACTGGGAAAACTGAGCAAAAATATTGATAAAATAATAATGATAATACGAATACGTATATACACAGGCGCTTAAAAATTTATTTTCAAATAAGTTTCGCTAAAAGTAGTGGCTCGAATTCCCCGGCTGTTTTTTTTAAACTTCAAGTACATTTTTGCTATAATCTTATTATTTTAAATTAATATTTAATTTAAATTATTATTATAAAATATTTGAATAAATTCTAGCCATTTTGATTAGTCATGATCTATTACAAAAAAGGCGTAGTACGGTTTAATGTCATTTACGCAAACTTTGTTTTTTATCACCACATTGTATGTTATACGTACATACACTGGGTGACATTTAAATGTGCTTAGAACATTGAAACGCTTTCGCCCAGTAGTCATGGTTATATTAGATGTCATACCCCCTTTTTTTAACTTTATAAATTTATATATTTTATAAATTTAGTTCTGTTAATTCCATATATAAAATTATTTAGGTGGAGCAAAAAGACTGGGACTAGCAACAAAATAGAAATCCAATTTCGTACTTTTTGTCTGATTTTAACAGAGTTGTCGCATCAAACGAATTTGCATTTTGTGAGCTCAGTTATCTATTGGATAGAGAAACCCGTGGTCATAGAGAATGAGGACAAACATCCACTTGGATCGATAGCCTTGTTATACCTTTCCCGAAAATGTTGAGAAGCTTAAAATCTATTGAAAGCGAGTGTACGGTCATAAAAAGTAAGGCAGCAGTGAAACTACGCAATACGGGAGAATATATGACCAGAAAGCAGAACAAGGGGGGTAAGTCATTAACTAAAGATGCGATTAAATACGCAGAAGAGTTGAATATGGTACTGAAGTTGGAACATCCGAAGCCTGCAACCACTACAAATTACTAAGGAAAATATGAAAAGATAGTAATATAAGTAATAATTGTTTTGAATGGATGACTGGATAGAAATCAGTTTAATCACAAACAATTGCAGCCATGTACGAGCTTTACCAGCAGCTCCTGCCAACAAAAATATATAACCAGAAAAAAAAGGAGAAACACCAATTTTTATGCGGTAAGGCACCGGGGACATTATCCCATGCCATGGCAGGTTGTAGTGCTTTAGCTCTAACGAAATACCTTGCAAGACATAACGCAGTCTTGAAAATTTTGTTTTTTGAGATGCTTGAAGACCGTCGACTGGTAACATCGGTTCCTCTATGGTAATCGCCAGTTAAGCCTTAGCCAATCACAATGAAAACTCGAAAGCTATTTTGGACGTGCGTTTATATGCGGAAATATAACACAGAAGTAAGAGCCAATAGGATTGACGAACAAATAATCGACAATAGGGAAAAGAAAGTAACAGTGATTGAGATGTCTTGCCCATGGGTAGAGAACCGCCAAGTAAAAGATGAGGAAAAATATCAGAAGTATGGTCTTCTGCGTTGGAAAACAAAGAACCAACGACACATTTAAAGTAAACGATAAATTTTAATGTAGACATGTTTCGGCATACATGCATGATGCCATCATCAGTACAAGTGATCATGGCAGGATTACTTGTACTGATGATGGCATCGTGAATGTATGCCAAAACATGTCTACATTAAAAACGTTTATCGTTTACTTTAAATGTGTTATTGCAAATGTGCTGTTCAAAAGTTAAAGAACCAATTCCCAGGATGTAAGGTCGCCCAGGAAGTCAAAAAAAGAGTAAGATGATCGGAGAAATAAGTGATGATACCTTAACAAGAATGCAGAAATCAGTAATTTAAGCCTGAATATATCGCGTTCAAGGTTGATTGAAACAATTAGATTAAACAAATGATTTATAATAACAAATTAATCAGATTAAAATTAGATAAATATTTTTTTAGATTTTAATTAATTTCTAACTGTTTGAATACTAAATAGCTAGACTGATATAATTAATTTTAAATATATAGCTAGCTGATCTGACCGTGAGCAATAGGCCTGGAACTAGCCAGAAAACAGAAATGCATTTTTCTTTTTTTAATCACTTATATCTTTGCTATTCCTTGTTGAAACTCGCTGAAACTTTGTAAGTAACTATGTTTAGTAGACAAAATTATAAGTCTGTTATAAATTGACCTATAAATGGGAACGACGCGAAGTAAAGAGAAATTTAGCTGTTTTGATCGAGAAATGGATTTTTATTTGACAACAAGTACTGTCAGTTGGCTACGTTAAAGCGCCCAATTGAAGCTTTTAATTTTAACTGAAGAGCACTCAGAAGTTGCCATATTAACAATTAAGTCACTACCGTAAACTTCCGAATATAACCCCCCCGAATATAGGCTCACCGTAGTCACTAACCTACGCTGCAGTCCGAATATAAGCCCCCACGAATATAAGCCCCCAAATATAAGCCCACTATTAAATGGTTATAGGCATGACAGGGAGTCAGGGATGAAGGCAACGATGAACTTACAGATTATTCTTAGGCCAGTTCTGGTACAGCTCTAACTCTTCCGATGAAAGACTTTTGGCAAGAATAAGAACGACGAGAAAATAAATAAAAAAATGAATGCGCTGATGAAAATACTAAAATCAATTGAATCCATTTATAATATGCTCAAATGTATATTTAAATTTTTTATCGTCCGCGCGTTCAAGGCGCAGTCATTGGAAAGGTCACAAAATTATTACTATTATACACGGCAAACATATATAGAACACTAAACACCTAGCAGGTAATACACGTATTTTCAGAAGAGAACAATTTTGTCATACTTACCAATGTTAAAAGTTCAGCGCCATGGCGTGATCACACATGGATGTGCCCCGACAAACCAAGTAGAAATTTAAAAAACATGTTAACAGATTAAATTACTTAATAATACTATTAAGGTATTCAAACATGTCAACGTGCGCAAAGCCACGTCACACTTAGCTTTGAGAACACGTGATGTTGGTTGAGAGAATTTAACTGGCTGATCTGACCGTGAGAAAAAGGCCTGCCACTAGCGAGAAAATTGAAATCCATTTTGTTGTTTTTCATCACTTATATCTTTGCTTTTCGTTGATGAAACTTGCTGAAATTATGTTTAATAAACAAAATTTTAAGTCAGTAATAAATTTGGGAACGAAGTAAAGTATATTTCAAGAGAGAATTAGCCGTTTTGATCGAAAAATGGATTTCTTTGACAACTATTGCCAGTCTTTTTCGGTGTTTGCAGATCATCTGGAAGCTGTTTGAGATTCTTTCTCTAATGCCAAGGCTTTTCCTTTTCAATGATTAATTGTTTCTCGATTAAGTTTCAGGTTGGTTAATAAGCCGTTGTCAGAACAATATTATTTTTACTATTTGGCCATTTAATGCCTTTGTTACCTTTTCATATTATTTTTTCAACCCCAGAAAAGCAAGCTACTGCAGAAATACTAAAAAATGTGCGTGTTAAATGTTTATAATGACCTCGCGACCTTTTGGCACTGGAGTTCTTACTAATTGACAGACGGAGGCCGTTGCCGAGATTGGTTAAGAGTACTAAGCTCTTTACACTTAATTTGGAGTAAAAATACTAAATAATGATTTTAGAAAATGTGTATACTATAGATAACATAAAAATAAATCAATAAAATGATGTCTTGATTGCTGGGCCAGTTAATTGAAAAATCCATCTACCGTGCCTTCTGAATGGTCGGGATGTAAGAAGATCATCCGGCGACAAATATTACCACACACTGTGCTACAAAGAACATCTGAAAGATTTTGTTACATAACATGTATTACTAACATAAAACATTTGTACTGTTACAGTCTAATGTTGTTAATGTGTAAGACAGCAATTTAGTAAAATTGCATTAATAAATTGTATAAGCTTCAGAAAAAAACCTGGCTTTTATCATTGAATGGTTTTGTCGACCGAAACAATAAAAAAATTGGAGAACATAATTCACTCTTTGAATGGTAACTAACGTTCGACGTTGCTGATAATAACTTGTCGATAAAACCTCGAATAAAACTTCAAAAAAACAAACAAAGCGAGCAATTTTAAATTTTCAGTAGGATTCAGGACCGCGGTCAAAATATCGTAAAATTCTGCCCGTTGCTGCAACCAATCAGATTGCTGGAAAGCGAGAATTCCGCCTGCCCTCGATAATAAAAAAATATACTTTATATTAGGCAACTGCAAATGACATATAGAGAAACATGATCTTTACTAATGATATCTGAGTACATAAACTTTAATTGTTTATTCTCCAGAAGACGTTGATAATCACAATGAACATAAAAACAACAAACTACATGTTTGTTGTTTTTTGATTTCTTAGTTTTATTCACCATCCAAGTTTTTACCTAACCCAATACAACTCTACGATCTTATACATCGTTCGAATGCTTATGGTATTTTTGCGACCATAGTAGTTCATCATTTTTCACACAAGACCTTCAAATTTTATCGTCTATTCCAGTCAAATTGGGACGCTGCGTACAATTTACTGGTATCGCATAGTACCGTTTTGAAATTGCCTTCTGCAAACAAGCAACAAACGAATAGATTTACTGGGCCAACTGCGATCCCCACTTTACCCAGAAACGTTTGCTATATGTTTGCAGTCTTTGCAAAAACTGGGTGCCATGCATGTGGAAGAATAGAACATTTAATTAATTTCTGTTCCCTTGCTCCCTGCAGTTTATCCCAAAAATCACCAAGTTGACATCCCATGGTTTGAGGGAATTGCGTAGAATGTTGACCAGTTTTTTGATCTTTTCGCCATGAAAGTAACCTCAATTTTTCTAAAGCATGAGCTGCAGGTTATTTCAATACATCAAAACGACCTCATAAAACGGGACATGATAAACTACTCTCACAGCAGCATTACACATTGGTGAACGTGTTTATATAAAGGAACGGGCCTTTAAAAACAATATTTATCTGAGTCAATCGTTTTCAAAAAAGAACCAGTAGGTTAAAAACCAGGCTGAATTTTGGGCAATCAAGCACTCCGTGATAAAAATGTCAGACTGATACATAAACGTTGTTGTCGGAAATATAATGCATGAAATATATTACAAATTTGAAATTTATTGTTAACATCATTATTCATTGATTGGTAAGAGGGAAATAGTATGACAGTTGTGCTTGTATATACTTAAGCTAAATATATAATTTTGTTATATTTTAACGATTTTACTTGTATTGCATGATTGATATATGTAAAGGTAGAAGTTCCTGCCAGTCTGTTCATATTAATGAACTTAATATGAACAGACTTCCACTGATATCCGTAGCATATCTTGTAAATATTGTAAATAAAACTTTAAAAACGACACATGCATTGTTTGAATTATTCTTCATACGGCAAATTAAGTTGAAGGCGAAGACAATTCCGTAGCGGTTGTTCTTAAAATTTGTCTTTTACCTTAACTAAATGAAAAAAGCAGAACAGCAAAGATAGCTTGAATGAAACAGTTCAAATTAAATTGCAAATATATGTTTTATTTCACTGGGCACACCGTGAACTCTACCGCAAATGTCCATGGGCGACAATGAGTACCATAGTTAAAAAACGAGCGTCGAGATCTGCCGCGAGTTTTTTAACGAGCTTGTGAAATAGACCAAAGGTAATGAATGTGGAATATGAATATTGATCAGGAGCATTTTTAAAAAAAGTCAATAAGAGCTGTATCAAAGTTAAGAATACTAATTGTCAGATTGCTAACCTGTATGGGGGTTTACATGGTTTCACAATGTACTTTAAAAAAACGAATGTTATAATCAATACACAAGGCGAAATATCTAATCGCACTCATCAAAATTGTCGAAGGCGTCGGACTAACCGTTAAATCAAGCTTGGCCATATATGTAAATGCTACCGACCAGGTATAGTAATTACGCTGACATCGTTCGAAAGATGCAATTCCACGCTGGGATTTTTCTTGCAACTTTCCACCAATTTTATTTCTGAAAAAATTGCATACAAAAATCGTGCACGTTTAGGCGAATTTTATTTCACGTAGTCAGTAGCGTAGCCAGCCAGACAATTTAGTCATGCTATGCAAATATTTCCATGCTCAACCACCGCAAAAACAATGGTTTCTAAAGAGATGAATAATGGTAATGATTTGAAATTTGCATAGCATGACCAACCTTGCGGGCTGGCTACGCCAGTGCACGTAGGGTCGGTCTCACGAGACAACGTTCAGGACTGTATAGCAATTTACATTTACCCTCATATACTGGTGATAATGACAACAGACGTCTTTTATCAAATCACATTTCATATGACCCTTTCTTTACCAGCAATTCCGCCGCGGCCACTAATAAGCAAATTTGACTCCACAAATTATGCCATTGCCTTATTTAAAGAAGAGTTTCAGTAGCTAGGTTTTTCTTTGGTTCTTCAATGTCAATGTATTCTTTATTTTGTTTAGATTTACCGACATCATCCATAACTTCCATAGTCGGCGTATTCATGGTTTCTGGTAAAAATGTTGCTAGAATGGTTGCCTGAACGCAAAACACACCAATTATTCCATAAGGAAGCAGTGGATGAATACGAACCTAAAAATAGAATTATCTCACGTTAAATGCGTAACACGTCTCCCTTTTCTACACGCGTAAAATCGCACAAGTTGGAACAAGCTTGTTATCAGCTTGCTACAAGTCGCAGTAGCAAGCCACTTGCGAGATGCGTTTGCAAGCCTTGTTCCAGACTTGTTGAACAATTGTACCAACTTGATAACATGTTGTTAACAAGTTGTTTAATCCTGCAACCTTGTTACAAGTTGTTCTAACAACTTGATATCACCTCGCAGCTATCTACTTGTTAACAACTTGATATCCACAAGACTGTAGCAACTTGACGAATGAACATCCTTGTTACAACTTGATTGCAAGCTTGCGCCATCCTTGTTCCGAACACATCCTGCTGCGGCTTGAGAGATTTCTCGGTGTGTGATATGCACCTGGATGCAGGAAAGGCAACGTATCAACTCTCGCCATCACTTCATTCAAATTAACCAGCCCAGTTCACTAGGAAGGTCCAATAAATATAATAACAAAACATAATCCGAAGTTTAAAACGAGCTCGTAATATTTCGATTTTATTGCAAAATCATCTTCAGACTAGTAAATGTGTATATTTGACATAATAATTAACACAGTACTACAATATTTTAAATGAAATGGATGATTTTTGCTGTTCATGTTGCCATTTGCCGGATTTGGGTGCATTTGCCGGATTTCGGTGCGCACTAGCTTGGGCGGTTCCAGCTTCGTTTATGGTCGGGTATTTACTGCGTCTGTCCTCACCAACGAAGTCAAATTTAGCGGAGCTGTTAATAAATAACAATAATATTGGATTGTTCGCTACTGTCCGGCTTAATGCTATAAATACAGTTCGCTTAGAAAACTACATGTAGTTCAATTGATAATAATACTATAATAATATTATTCATTATTTAATAATTATTGTTTGAGCGTGATATGAAAAATTAAGAGGTTGATAACGACAACCTTCGGCTTAATAATTCTTCATATCATAAGAAAACCAAATTTAATAATTGTTTCATTATTTATTGAAAAGAATGAAAAATTTCTTTCCTTGAAGAAGCCAGTTGATTTGTGTTGTTTTACTTTCCCGCTCCTTCCGCGGAAGTTGCTGTCTTCGTCATTGACATGATGTCGTAAAGTGAGATACGACGTTTTCGTCCACGTTCTGACTTCATAACGTGGACGAAAAAACTCGTACACCACGTTATGACGTCGCTTGCTGGACATGATGATTTTACACAAGGCTATTAGCCAATAAGAAACCAGTGTGTGAGAAATGTAATCAGTCCAAATCAGTCCGGTTTCCCAGGCCCCTCTTGGACAAACAGGCACTCGGCTTTCTTCAACCCCCCTTATTTTTGGGGCTTTATACCTCTGTAAATTAGTAATTCAATCAAAAAACTGTAAAATAACTCTCTAGATGATTTTTCATGGTCTACACAATGAGCTAAAAACTGTGTAGGGTTTATATGTACTTTAAACTTAAATACCTCGTTAATAAAACAAGATATGAAAGTGGTGTTATATATACTATTTTTAGAGTTGTTTGAGGTTAGATAAACTTGATTAAATCCATTGCCGACGTGCTTCAATTAAAAGATTAGTAATATTTGGATTACTGTTCACTTTGCGGTCCGACTATTAATGGCGTGAATTGTCGTCGTTTGTTGTTAACGATGGTTAACGACACATTCCGAACGCCTGTCACGACACTGGCAGATTTAGATGTAAATCAAAATAAATTACACGGCTGGCCGGTGGAATTTAAAATTCAAAATACCTTGAGAACAATGCTATTGGTTAAACAGTTCTAAAGAATATGAATTCTACCAGTGGGATCGATGTTGAGGTCTTTTAAATTTCTAATGCAAGCTGGCTAATTTATTCTGACTTCGAAATCCGCCAGTGCCTCACGAATCTGTGATTATAAAATAACATGTATAAATAAAGCGCGCTGAGTGGTGTAAGAGTATCCAAATATGTAAATTTCCCACCAAAATGTAAATAAAGTTTTATTTATTTTTGCGTGTTGTTATTTTATAAAAGAAATACCAAATGGCTTTCTCCATGTTGGATACTCTGATCCAAACACTTGGGATGTTGCTCGACTATAGAAAAGCGTACAAAAACACTCGCATACGACTCGTGTTTTTGTACGCTTTTCGACAGTCTCGCAACATCCCGCGTGTTTGGATCAGAGAATCCAAGATGGAAAACCATTTGGTATTTCTTTATTACTACATTGTTTTACTTACCAACCAAATAATATAACTTGATAAAAATGACCCAACTCGGGCAAATGCAGACGAGGTACTAAATCCCTTTGACCTAAAATAAAGGCCAAAAGTGTTGGTGGTACTTTAATGCCCGGCGCATATTCAGCACGTTGAACATTTGGGCAACAAGTCACGTGTGATGTTAAGCCATATAAGCCCAAATAAGATATACCGCATACTAGAACCGAGCCAGCGCACAAAAGGCCCCGTTCATGCAGATAAGCTGAGATGGCGGTTAATATAAACACAGCGTAACGTTTTGAATTTTCTCTCCAATAATTAACAAAAATGGAGTATAAGAGGTAAAAGAACTTAATTTAAAATGATATTCTTTGAATTTACTTTATTACAAATATAAGAAACGATACAGACAAGTTTGTCGGCTCTGTCCTCACCCTGTTGCAAATCTTTAAAGGCAAATAGATAAAGTAAAACAACATTATTAACCAAAGTAAATTTTAGCCTATGGGTTTAAACAACTCAGAATATGATAAACTGTGTGGCTAGCAAAGATAATATGTCATTTACCGTCGTTTTACTATAACTGTGTTTATCATGGCGGGCATACGCAATCGGCAATGACGATTGTGCTTAAATTCAACCATTGTCGCCTTCGACAAAAAGGCAAAAAACATCCATTTCTATTATAAAAACAGTAAAAACAAGAGAAAGGATTTGGGGTTTACGGGGGTAGACATGGTGACTAGCCACCCCCTTTCTTTAGTTTAATTTTTTTTAAAAAAGCATTAAATGTTTTTTGTGGTTTAAAATTTCTGAATTCGTATTTCTAGTAAAAGTAAATTTGGATAAGATTTTAAATATAGAAGTTGTTACAGGTCCGTCAATTTTTAGGGATATTTAGGGTAAAAGTTAGAGATATTTAGATAGGGTTATGGTTCTTTGGGGGATAGGTTTTGGGCATTCTATGGATAATTAGGGACAAAAATGACGGACCTGTAACCATGGTGTTTAAATATCGATCAGATCCACCTTGGTTAAGAGCGGAACTGCCACATTGAACTCTAAGAAGTCTTTTGAGTTCAATGAACTGCGAGTATGTTACCACTGACCATGTGAATTCACTGACGCGACTTCCAAAGACACTCCCCTCCAAATAAACCCCCCCAGTCTTCCACCTTTGCCACGCCCTTTCAGAAATCCTACATCTGCCGCTGAACTAGTTTTCAACTATAGTAAGAAAATATAATATCGCATGTGTTTCTGAGTGGTCTAAAGCATTTGGATTGGTTCTTCAGTTGTCAGTAACCAACAGTATGGACCACTTAGTGTTAACTGCCAGGCATGCTGACTGTTTATCTATGAATCTAAGACGATAAAGACGACGAAATTGAATAAACACATGTTTCAACATTTTGTTTATCTTCTTGACAGACAACAACATTTCAAAGAACAATTTTTACCCAGCTTCCTTCGCTGTTGGATTGTATTTACCAACTTTTTGACAATTTGTTAAGTTTTGATGAACAAGTCAATGTGTCTCGACTTCTGTTCGTCCAGCAATATTTTTGGCAAGCTGTAAATAATCACTTCGTCTTTAGTTAACAATTGTTTATTACGCAATAATAAATATTATTTTTTTATTTGTACGTGCCTATTGATATTTTTTATTTCCTGCAATCTGATTGGCTTTTTACTATTTTATATCTATACTTTTACTATTTTATATCTATACTTTCTATAAAGTGTTATTTTTTGCAACAAGTTTGTTTACAAGTGCTAAAATCTTTAAAAATCTTGTTTAAATCTTTAAAATTGA
>JAOBAZ010018346.1:0-13176 GCA_026546875.1 Pteroeides caledonicum | reverse complement strand
TGCATACATGCATACATGCATACATGCATACATGCATACATGCATACATGCATACATGCATACATACATACATACATCCATACATACATACATACATACATACAGATATAAATATATATATATATATATATATATATGTCTGTGTGTGTGTGTATATATACATATATTGCGTTGATGCTGTTTTTATCTAAGTAGGCTTATACTCAGTTCAAATGAGGGAGACAGCTTTCAAACTGACAATAGTATAATACTTCAATGTTCACTTCATTTGACAACGATTGACGATTGACAACCACGAATTTGAAAACAGGCGACCACGCTCACGTTTTTTATCGGGCAGTTCTAAATTTGGCCAACATATCACAACACAGCATCTAGGCTATCAAATGACAGGACCAAGAACCAGAATTAAGTAAATCTTTCAATAATATTACGAAAGATATTTACGGGAACTTTAATTGGAACTTCATTGGGCGGCTTTGTCCTCGCACTAAGGTCAACATTCCTTGTGAAAAGTTTGAAAACTTAAAAATAAAAGGTTAACATCTCTAATAAATCATTATAAAATTTTAAACAGCTTAATTTCTTTTTGTTTTGTAAAGTCACACATAGTTATAAAGGCATCAGAATCTACGATGCATGCAAATTTAGGTTGTCGCAATAATCCTAGCAGAGATTATTAGACTGCGCAATAGGACAATTTCACATTAGGGTATTCTTGCAAGGAAAACCAACTCAGAGCTGCAGCAAACGCCACGGAGCATTGTTGAATGCACAGAATGTAAAACGTTCTAGTGTTTTACTGTAAACAAAAAAGAAAAGGTGGCTATAGTACCAGTTTCTTAATACTTTAGTTGAAATTTGAACAGAAAAATAAAACAACAAAATGTTTCAACAGAATGCTCGGCCGTGACCCCCGATTTTTTTTTCATTAAAATATTTTATAAATGATTTGTGGTCAATGGAACGATTTTTAAAAATTCTACGAAACCGATTTTTTCTATGTATTAAAATACGATTTTCTAGCATTGCAAAAAATCTGATTAGTAGAATTTTTTAAAAATCTCTCTATCAGACCACAAATCATTTATAAAATATTCTCGTGAAAAAAAATTGGGGGTGACCGAACTCGTTTGTCAAATAAATACGCTCAAAGATCAATTCGCGGCCATATTGAAACGTTGCTGTTGCTTGGGTAACACCAGATAAACGTTTGTGAATTGTTTTGTTTCTCTACGATGTTTTGTAACATTTTAAATATTGGTTTAGCATTCTGTCGAAACATTTTGTGGTTTAATTTTTCTGTTCAAATTTCAACGACTAAAATATCAGGAAACAGCTACCAGCCACGTTACGAGTGCACGTTGATAAAGGCGTTGCGAGTTTCACTAGCATATAGTGTCACCAATTTGTACGTTATTTGTAGATAATTTACACATTCACTTTCTGTTGCTAATCACAACGGATTGCAAAACCTGTTATGTGAGTCAGAGCATTCAAAGCCCCACGAAAGATGTAAACGATGTGTTATCGCTAATTGACAAGTACGGTATTGTTATAGCTAAATCTTATTTTCTAAGCTCCACAAGACAAAGAGATGAAAATAATTCGATGCTTATATCAGCATAAAAATGTACGCATTAAAATGGTATGGCAAAACACCAACAACGTTTTTGTAGATTGCAACGGAAACACTTAGGATAGCTTCCTGCCACTCGAGACAAAGTGGGGAATATTTTATCTTCTTTGGCACCAAACGTCTTTCACGCAACTTCATTTTTAGTTAAGTTATCTATAAGGTTGATCTAGTACCCGAAGACACGGCGGTGTACTCCGTACACGCGATGGAGTAATTTACCAAAGCCTGACCTAAAGCAAGTTTTCTTGCTTTAGGTCAAGCTCTTTTCATGCGACTGTTTTCAAATGTCCTGAATACGGCTATGTTAGAGGTGCAAAAAAGCGAAAAAGCGCGGCCAAGCAGAGGACCATCATATCTCAGATTCGTATTCAAATATTATTACGTTATATTTCATTTTACGAATATCAAACCTCGTCATGCATGTGTGTGAAAACGAACGACAGCCAATTTTTTAACCTTATTTTGAACACGTAAACGATTTCACATTTTTCAACTTTTAACAAGACACAACTTTTTTATAACTTATGAGGGGAAAAAAATGTTGATTCTAAGTTTCCTGTACATTGGCAGAGGTTAATCAGAAAATTTTGAGAACAAGTCAATAAGGCGCGAATCAAAGATAAAAAGACATTCAAAAGGTTATACCCAGTAATCATTAAGTTAAAAACTATAAAGCACATTTAACTGACAAAATTGAATAATTTCAAAAACAAAAACTTGCAAAACTTCAATAAACCAGACATGTTATAATAATGTGCCAGCTGCCCTAAGGACCGTTCTATAATCACGCTGTACAATACACGTCCGTATGTTGAGAACTAAGCGAGATTTCTTTATTATGAGGTAATTTCCACTTAAGACAAAATGGGATACGGTGATGTAGTCAACTAGGTTGCTTTCAATACTTCTCTTTAATCTTGCACTGCGTTTGGTTTTTGCTGAGCAACATACGTGTTTATGCCTAAGGAGATAATAGAAAAGCCCCCAAACTTTACAATCCAATTAATAAATTGAAATTAGCTGATAAATCTGGTTGAGAAATAATGGCTGATATAGTCTATAGGCTAATAAGTGAGTCATGCGCATATTAAATTCACCAAATTTGAAAATGATGAGATGAGGTGGGCTGATAGTTCTGTGAGTCCACAAAACAACTTAACCATTCACCTACAATTTCCTGATACGGAATAGATGACCAGAATACCAAAATATAGCCCATATGGTCAAGCAAAAACACATTGGTATAAAAATCACAAGTTTTGCGTTGGTTTTTGCTCAAAACTCTAACCAGCAGTCTATGGTATTTGTCTATGACATGCACTCGCGAAACAGAGATCATCCTCACGTCATCCAATATCGTTAAGATAGCTTAAAGTCTTAGTTGTTAAGAAGCGTAATCTGCATGTGTTTGGATCAAACGTTCTTTCTGTTGCGTATCAACCAACGACATTTGAGTGCGGGTACATGCAAAAACAAACAAACAAACGTGACAGTCGACCTATCCAGGCTTTCAACGTTGCAAATTGGATCGAAATTGGTGATTAAAAAAGTTTGGGAACGCAGTAAATTATAATTATAAATAGATAAATAAATAGATTGAGCAAAACTTGACGTGGGCATTCTTCATAACAATAAGTAACACCAGTGACACAGTGGTACAGTAACCATTGTTGCCTAGTTGGTCGTCGAAATACACCTGCATAACAAACCTAAAAATCGCGATCCTGGAAAATCGGTTAGAGTGCTCAATCGAATGAGAATTATTTTCACTGTAAAGCTCGCGCAAACCTCAATCTGCGTTGCAAACTTGACCAAGCAAAGTCTGCAAATTCACAAATGAGCAGTAACGTCGACATAAAAATAATAAACGCCTCCCACTCCTTCCCATCACCTAAAATGTATACATGCCCACAGACATGTTTAACAAAAAGAAGTATGTGTGAGCAACAACGACTCACGTGTGAACTTATTATCGCGATTTATGCATAGTTAACATGTGACTTGAACACTCAGAAAGATGACTGCAACATACCGTTTCATGGTAAAGAAATGGCGAGGGGTTGCTTGTTAACATGTGATTTTCTACATGGGAAATAATTGCACATTTTTTTTCTTATCACAGAAACTGAATTTAAGCAGCAACCGGAGCCATTCTTATCTCGTTCAACACGGGAAGCATTGAAAAGGGCACCAGTCATGGAAGTGCTGGTAGTGGCAGATCAATCAATGGTGAAGTTCCACGGGAATGACACAATCCGCAAGTATGTGATGACCATAATGAGCATGGTAAGGAAATGGTAAAGACGGGATATTACACTGTGGCCCGAACATATGAATGTTATCTTCAAGTGAGAAGGCAATATTTTACAAAGGAGCACACCCAATAAGAAAAATATTGTTTTCAACATGCAAAGATAAAATCCATATACAGGTATCCAAGCCACCGTGAAATGCTCTTTCTATTATATTATGATAAACAGAATGAAAAATAAATCAGATAGCTTTAGTTGAATAACTAGTAATCATTGAATATTTTTTAAAAAGAATTTACATAACAGACAAACCTGGCCTGGTTTTGAATGCAAAAAGAGAACTTGTCCAACAAAGAAATTGGCGGGAATCGCGTGCTCGATATCTTCATTAGTAAAGCTATAGAAAAGATCTTACTGCGGATTTTCCAGCATCTCAATGTCTACAATAGAATAATTATCTTATTATATGATGCTTAACTGAAACATCACTATCATTACTTATTTCTTAAAAAATCCCTTGCTTCTACGGTTATTAAGCCTACAACGTATTTCTATTCTTTCTTATTCTATTCCCTTTGTGTCGTCCTTTGACTTATTCCTTTATTTAAAGTTATGGCACATATCCTACTATGGGTATTTGCATGGCAGGACTGAATTATCCGGCTGGCTACGCTACTGCGCAGGCAGTCAGAAAACAAATTTAAAGAACGGAAACACCATACCAGAGTGTTGTTTCCAAGCGTGTACATTGTTTTTCAGATGTTTCGATGTCTTTGATCACAGTGAACGGCGTTAATCTTTTAATACTCAGTGTCCACTATAAAGGACAGCAAGAACAAATTATAAGGAAAAATAAGATAAAAAGCAAAAGCTATCTGAGAACAAAGAACAAAACCTTCAAAATATTAGCAAAAGTTTTCGTTACATCGCCATAAATATTTTACAAATATGTGTGACATATCACTTTTTTTCCGGGTTTACGCCGCAGATAATTACCTTAGTTAGTGCGTCAAGCTTTCCTCTACGCTCTCTCACCGGTTCTTGCGCCTCAGATCATATACTCAAATATTATCATTAAGCAATTATTGAAAGAGGTTTGAAACTTTGGCCGTGATAAATCTCATTATCATACGAAAACCGAGTTCAATTGTTGTTTTATTATATTTTCAAAAGATAGAAAGATCTATATTATTTCTTCGTTTTTGTTTCAGGAAAACGACTTATGTGACCTCTTTTAATTATAACTATCTTTTTCCATTCAATGTCTTGCACGTTAAGCGTTGCTAACGGCTAAAAGGACATTTTGTTAGGCCTTTAAAGATGTCGGGTTTTCGGGCGCTTTTCAGAAAACAAACGGCTAACCAAAGCGTCCAGTAGCTAATACTTTTTTTGGACCAAACATCGGAGATTTCATTTTACTGTTGTTATTATATCGACAAATTTGTAGGCAACGCTCTCGTTATATTATGGTAAATGATCATAGAATACCGGCAAATTCTTTTAAGTACTTACACTATAACTAAAGAGAACAAGCCCTTTACCTACCACATATGAAAACAAAGGATTTGAACAAAAAGAATTCTTTTTTAATCCGTTCCAATATGGGATATCCCACTTGTTATTTAATCTAAGGAGCCCGACATCATAAAAAACATACAGGACAATAAAGCAACATCTTTTGTAACTTGTTGAGCCGTTTTCTAAACCTATATACTATACTATATGTGTGTTTTCTGAAAATGACAGTTCTCAAAGCAAGTGGAGTCCAAGGTCACGCTATTCGCTAGCAGTGATAAAATATGCGCTTACACCTTTTTATTTGCTTAATCACATTTCCATTATATAAAAAGTACCTAAAACAAGTGGTAAAAAATACCTAATCATTAATGATTAATGATGGTAATAATGCCGGAGATAAATTACATGGTTCATATAAATTCCTCTTCAATGGTGAATGCAATTTGAGAACTTTAAAACTACAATCAACGCGTTACTGCGTCTAAAACTAAAAGCTCAATTAATTAATCGCCAAAGGTTGCTAAAGAATATCCAAGAATTAAGTTTACCCTGCATGTGCCTGAAATGACGCTTTGATGTAGACGTCGTTGGAATTATATAGGGTAAGGGCTTCTCACATTAGTGTTATCATTTATCCGTTTTTAACGTTTCTTAAGAAAACGTGTTTAACTATAATAAATACTGAAAAAAGCCAAAACTTCAACGTTTCGTTCTTGATTGCTATGGCGATAATTATTAGTATCACACGAACAATAACATTTTTAATCCAAAAATATTTTGCACAATGGTTAACTGCGCATTCATATGATCTAATGTATCACCGTAACTGCAAGCCAGTGGGCGAAAACTTTTTTTCTGTACGCGGGCAATATCTATACAGAATAACGCGCTCCCCGAATGATCGAAGCCATACTGAGAAAAGCGAACAATTGCTTAAATCATACGAGGAATTCGACAACATTACCGCGACATGTAACAAAGTCAAATTCAGGGATGTCTGGGATGATTAGGTACTGAAAATTAGCAGCGCCAAAATGCCTGTGATCCTCGCGATTGATGCAAAATTACCACTACAGTAATGTCTAAAAGCTTTACGGTTAAAGTTAGAAACGGTTATCAACGACATCATTTAAGGGCCTTACTCCATCGTTAGGTATAATTTGTGCGTATTTAGTGAAGATGAAGAAAGGATTTAGGCGTTTTTTTGTAAACTTAATCCTGTCGTGACGTCGTTACTATTACAATTGCGCTCACGAATCACAAGAATCTTACATTAAGATTCTAGAATATCTCAATGATTTCTTTGACAAAAGCTTCATCCTCACCAATTCATTGATTATTTTGTGAGATTCAGCTGGAGATGTGCCGCGATAAGTAGTCGAAGTACAGTCTGATAATTATATTGAGATGACTTCCGATGAAGGAAAATCTACCTAAGTGAGGACGAGGATAAATCAACTTGTATTTTACGAACTATGACTTTATCCAGTGGAATATCTGTTTTTTTTCAATGGCAAACCAGCTCAGTATTAGAATTCAATTAATATATTACATTTTACAAAATAACACTTCAAAATGTAAACAAAGTGTTTGTTTACATTACTGACTTCAGGGACCTTTAAGAAACTGCATTTAAGAACATGTTCTACATTTAACTGAGCATTGTTGGCTTGTGTTATCGACCTTCGTTTGTAACCTTTTACTTATATTCCCTAATATTGCACATATTTAGTTGGCACACGCCTGCATGTTTATTTGTTCATAGGTCGCCCAATTTTTGCCAGTGTTATTGTTGCTTACAACTATTAAAATATATTTAAGCTCGTCGTTGGAAAAATCCCCAAGCATTCTTATTGGCTGCTGAAAAAGTAGGAAAATTTCCGTGGATTGCATAACAAATTGCCAATAAGAATGGTTCGGGACTTTTTCCCGACAACGAGCAGTCACGAGGCTGTCGATCAAATTGGATCCCGCATAACGACAAAATCAATGTCGAAAATTTTTTATCAAAACCAAGTTTTAAATGAACAAATTTCAGTATTTCTCAACACATTTAATTTCTAAAAAGTTTGTGGGAAGTTAGTAAAAGTATCCAAGTACATTTGTATTGAGTTTTCTTGCAGTATTAGTCGTTATATTTTTAGTTTGGATCAAATTTCTCGCTATACATATTTCTATTTGTTGATATATTTGTGATATAGTTGCCAACTTTATCCAATTAATATAATACTTCATAGACAAGCTCGCGTGCGTGCGAGCATTGTCAGTTAATGAGTTTCCGATAATAATAATACTTGCCAAAGTTGGCAAACGCTTCCTACCATTCAGGTCTTCGTTATTTTTAATATTTTAATATGTATGTTTTAATAGTTGTAAGCAATAATAACACTGAGAAACGTTGGGCGACCTATGGTCTGTTCTCAACACAATTGTAACTTGTTAAAGCCAATGTTATAAAGGAAAGGGCAAAGGTTTTTTTTTAAGAAGCAGCTTGTAGTCTTCCCCTCAATTTACATTTCAACTTCATTCCGAAAATCGTCCAAAAATAGAGATGGCAACATTTTTACCAATATAGCAAAAATAACGTAGTGTATCTAACTATAAGTGAGACATACACAGCTTATCTGCTCCAAACAGTTCGACATTTTTTCGCGCATAGAAATGCTACCAAAAGCGAATCCCTCTTTCTAAGACTGTATAGAAAACACCACCAAATCAACACTTACACGCGAGATTCACCTACTTTAAAGTCACACATTTTAACTGGGATTTATTCATACTAAGAAAAACATATTAAGCGCGCCGATTTTTTTTTGAGACATCTGAAAAATGAAAAACATGTATTTTTAAATCTTTACCATTTTATTTGGTTACAGTAAATTGTATTGAATAAGCGAACACAATAACGTTTGAGACTGACATACACATACACAATAACGTTTGAGGCTACAACTGGATCAGTCTGAAACGAAAGGTAAGGCCGAAGAAATTTATTGGTATTTTAACGGTAGGAATTTAGTGCTCTACTTGTAACTAATGTGGCTTTTCACTCAAAATAAGACGTCGTCATTCTTTCATCATGTCCTTAAATGCACAATATTAATTTGCCGATGCTCTTAGCGTATAAAAAGAATAACTGATCAACTACGAGCGTTTTGTTCTTCACCAGGAGCAAGCGAGAGAATCAAACTATAGTTTATCAGGCAAGAGCAGAAACTTGTATCTTTAATACCATCGACAGTGACACGATCGGTCAAAGTTGTTTCTTAAAGTCGACGTAAGTACCTACAGAGAAGACTCATAACACCTGATTAGCAATAATTTTTTACAATTTGCTCGATTTGTGATAGGATCACGTATATAACACCCTTGCAGTTTTCTAAGTGGGTGGTATCGCAAAATGAGATTTCCCGAGTTTGCGCAATATTAAGAGGTATTTTTCGAACGATGCTCCACTAGGGGGCGTTAAGTTCAATTACTGTGCAACGTTTGAGGGTTCAACACTTTAATTCGTTGCCAACTTTAATGGCACTCACTACCATTCCTTACAGATAATCCATTGCAATTGCTTTACACAAGCAGTGTTGAAAAAAGAGTTGATTTTGTTTGAGTAAACTAATATATGCATTACTCTGAGAACAAAAATAAATATCGTTATCCAAGCTTAAAACATCGAGAAAATATAACATAATAGTACCCCATTACTTACCGGATAACAGTTTAATAAATTTAATATCATTACGTCATTTCCAATAAAAAACGTATTTTCTAATTCTAATTTACATATTCAAAATTAAAGCCTCGGGCATTTTCGGGTGTTTTTTTAGTTGCATAGTGGTTCCTAAGTCTCTCGTTTTTTCACCACATAAGAATAACGTGCACGAGAACTGTGTCAGGACAATTAGAAGTATATTTCCTGTGATTTTAACGTTTTGGAATATTACAAACAATTACAAGTTCTTCATCCATTAACTTTAGAATACCTTTCCAGTTGTGCCAGTTTACTTCCACTGTTCCTTGGAGGAGAATGACACACTTCGATAATGTAACGTAGGGTAATTAGCCACGATGGAATTGGTATTGCTATATATTAAGAAAATGAAATTAATAAAATTCGTTAAATATTTGGACTCCAGTCAGCATCGTTTAACACGCGACAACACTTTTACTATTTATTCGAATACGAGATAGTATATTTTCATTCTTCCGATTCCAGTCGATTAAAAGTGGCTATTGTTACACTATGCTAAACAATCACACAGAAACGTTGATGGTAAGATATATTTGTGCTTTGGTCGCACATTTATGTACATTACACATCGATGGGCACGAAGTTTGGTTTGTAACGTAAAAATCAGCTGATATCACATATGCTTAAAATCAACGTTAAATTACATGAAACTATAATTATGTCGTCGGTGTGTGATCTCATTCGATTCACATGCGATAATACTCAATTCACACATCATGTGTGCACTTTGGGTGTGATAGGTGGAAATTTTCATCGATAAAATGCGCAGGTTTAGATAATGGAACATGCGCACCTAACATTTCATTCGCCAAAATTGCAAGTCAAAATGATATCGCCAAAATCAAAAAAAGATGCCCGACGACAATCCGGGGAAACTTTGGAATTTAAAAGCGTGACCCTTGACTAATAATAGCATTTTTGAAAAGCGTTCTTACATCCCTATGATTCCAAAATGTACAACAGGCGTTTTTTATTAATAGCGAGCTTAAAATTCACAACGGGGCACCAGATACGTGAGGTGTAGATATTGTAATCTTCAGGATAGCTAAGCATTTCAGTTGCAATTATCTTAGAACATATAAAATATTATAAGTATTAAATATGATTGGACGCAAAGTCGAAAGCACCCCGTCGCCCTACAACCCGTCTTGAACCACAGGCTCTCTAATGACGACCCCAACTTGACGTGAGTTGAAAGAAATCTTGGAAAAGTGTTTTAAATCCATGTGCTGGTGAAAAGTAGAGACGTCAAGTTTATTAACCCTTTAGAGGCAATCAGATATTTATATCATATATTATGGAAACATGAGTCACAGATAGACAAATTTGAATACCTTATATTACCTTATATAGGCTTTTCATTGAATGATATATTTTAACATTTCTTTTCAAAAATGTGCTTCCAAAATTGTTAAGATAAAAGAAGACTGTTCATTGTATACAATTAATTCAATTTTTAGACTTTACTTTGTAAAACAAAATTTTTCATAGTAGCGAACATATTTTCACAAACGTTTCTTCAAGTACACACAGTCCTCAGAAATAAGTGGTTAAATTTTGTTTTGATTTAGTCGATAACAAGATAAGCTTTCACCCCTTGCAAAATTGTGTGAGTGCGTAATGAATTAAGATGAATTAGTAATACGTTCATAAGTTAATAAGTTCAGATGAGTGTGTACTGTGTAATAATGAGAACGACACGCGATGGTAAATTGTTCTTAGAATACCTGATTTAATGTTCTTGAAAACGTATGTCGCGAAAACAGTACCTATGTACAACGGAGTCCTGGGGGGTTGAAAAGCAAACATAAACAATTAACTAACTGCCTAAATTTTACAAACATATTGTCATTGAACTAAAACAGCCTGACGTAAGGATGCAGTCTGCGAGTGCTTTGTGATCCTAGTTTTGTTCACGTCACCATAGCATTGGAAATGCAATCTGTCAAGACAGATCTGTCTGGCGTCGAAGTACTGCTATTAAAATTGTCAATTCAATTCGTTGTTGACGAAATATGTTTGTTCCTTGTAATACTGTATTATTATAGCCATAGGTTTTGGGTGTTCTAACTTCTCTTAAATATATACAAATACGGTGTCACCATATAGCATTTACTCACGGATACAGAAAGAAATATAGAAAATGATAATAAATGTCACAGATTTCCACAGGTACAACAATAAATTGTTCGTCTCCTACTTCATACGTTAAAAATCTCGTACAGTATCCACTCGTTGTAAACTTTGAAATGTCCCTACTCCCGCAATCCCTACACTCCAATAGGAGAAAGCTTCTAAAACTGTAAAGCAACCATCTAGTTCTTGGCGATTTCTGCTTTGTCTTGGAGTTATCCCAATTTGTTTTATATAACAAAAATCTAAAAAAAGAGTTACTTCTGCATAATATTAGAAACGGTTTGGGGGATTGAGGTATTTGAAGAAAAACGTCCTTTGTTTGCGTTGAGTCTAATATATGTAAAGTTGGACGTTTGAAACAGGACTAAAGTCAAAATGCGTTTCCTACTACTTATCTGTATTTTTTTAAAAAAAATTGTAGTAGAAACACAAACGTCAAAAAGAATCTGGTGCGCAACATGAAGTCAATGAAAACACCACTTTCATTTATTTTTAAATATTTTGGTTAAATCAGCACCACTTTAATCTTGAGTTCACTTAAGGCATTTACCGATCTCTCGTACGTCAAATGATTTTCAAACCGATAAGGCAATGTGTTCCTTTCAGGTAACGAAGCCCAAATTCCCAGACTAAATTACTCACCAACTTGTTAGAGCTGTCAACTATATCAAAAATTTGCTCTCGGCAACTATTGAGTCAAGTATCGTTTTAATAGGCCATGTTATGAATGAGAGAGACAGGCATGAATAAAAACTTTTAAACTTTTTATTAGCTACACGCGACGCTAAAAACCGTTTCCAAAGAATTTAAATCACAAAGTGATTTGACATATTAAAATAGTTTGTCGCCGCCTTCGTTATTTACCTGTAGTTAACCACAGTTGCGTAGCGGTATGTAGTCTTTTGAAAAAACACTGGCGTAGAGCTTTAGCTTTCATGTGGGAGTTATTTGATTAAAGTCCCTATAAACCAAGTATTTTTGTGGTCAGGAACAAGTCATAGTTTACCTTTAGATTTAGACTTTTAGTTTTGAAGATAAAACTATCATTAAATACTTAACAGTTCAAGCTATGCATGCCTCGCGTTCCCAAGAACCATGCAAGTCTTTTGAAGGCCTGAATCTCAAGCACGCGACGCCATAGTTTGTAGCTATTACATTACACACAATATACTGTAATTACGGTTGAACGATGTGTGTCTTTTATTCTTACGATGTGTTGCTGGCAACAAACCACCTCAGATATAATGTGTATATATATAGAGAGAGAAAGAGATTTCCGTGCAGTAGATTGATAAAATAAAAATCGTATGACACAGCATACGATGTTTTTCACATGTGAAAAATTGTCGTATCTGCCATTTGATTGGCCATACGATTTTTCTCACTATAGTGAAAAACCATCGTATGTGCTTTGTGATTGGCTAGTGGTTTGTTAAAATCTGACGTGGGCGCCCTGTAATAAGTAGTTAATATATATATATATATATATATATATATTAACCGAACGCGAGGTGCGTACGGTAAAATATTTTGCTTGAGATCTTTTGAGTACAGATCGAGCCTGAAGGGCGAGGTTTGTAGTATCAAAAGATCGAAAGCAACATATTTTACCGTACGGACCGAGCTTGTGAGGTAAATAAGGAGTTTATTATATTTCTCAACTACAACAGCAAGGGATAACTATGTTATTGACATAGTTGATGGAGTTGTGAGGCTTGCTTTCTTTCTTTGGTGTACTCTGTAAACCTCACAAATTGTTTCGGTTAGTTTGTTGTTTTCATGCGGCCCGTAAATCACCAGGTCCGTACGGGAAGGTATGGACACGCACGTTAGCCAATGAGCGTTGAAATACGCCATTTCGGACTTGTAAGACATATAAT